>JAQPPZ010004531.1:0-19516 GCA_028583015.1 Wollemia nobilis | reverse complement strand
GAAATTAGTGATTGAAAATCCTTTGAAACTATTTCTTGTTATCAAGAAACAACACAAGAAATTTATACAAATAGGCAACCTCTCGTGATGAGGCCCTTTGAAGGATTGATGCATGAAAAATCCATGAAAAACATATAATCAAGAAAGCATGTAAAATGTATCTAAACTATGCTAAATTAATAAATATTCATGTAAATGCATAAAGTAATATTGTAGCTAAGTATTGAATGGCCTAATTAGATGAAATAAAGCATGAAAGCATAGAAAGAAACCATTCTTGCATATTCTACACTAATGTAACAAAATTGCTTTAAACCCTAAATCTACTAGTCATAAATCTCTAAAATCCTAATTAAATAATGCAAATGTCTATTTAAACCTAATTAAGTGATCTGTAAAAGAAATGGTAAGGATATCTTACACCTATTACAAATCGTAGCTCTAATGAGCGGTCTGTAATGTAAACCACGATTGAAAGCCGTGGTGAGCAACCAAGTAATTTTGCTCTCCAAATCATGGGTATGGGGTTGATCCTCCTTGTCAAATTGATGATCAAGGGCCACCTCAGTGTCCTATGATATATTTGGTGGTTGAATTTCTCTATAAGGCCTCTGTTTGCCCAAATTAGCATTTCTTGGCATTCTAGCTCCTTAGGGCATCCATGGAACGAATTGTCATAATGCTTAGGTTGGAAAAAGGATAGCAAAAAATCTCTCTTAGTGCACTCAAGTGAATACACAATTTGATAGGGCTTCGCCACTCTAAAATCCCATACTTTGTTGATACTTTTACCCTATTTTTGAGGGGTACTTATAGGACTACCCAAGGTCTAGGGGTGGCTTCATGGGGAAGCCAAGATCAAGAAAAGGTTGTTAGGATAGTTGTATTGGAATTTTACGTCCTTTAAATACCTTCTTATAGAACAAATGGCCATTCAAAATGATTTGGCTCAGATGAAGACCAACTGAACTTCAGTTAAGATCGTAGGTGACAACTGCGGTCTAGATTGTAAACCACAGGTCTCAGACACGGTTTAATCTGTAGACCACAGGTATCAGCTGCGGTTCAAAATGAATAGGCCAAGGAGCCCAAATTGAGTGGTTAGAACCACTACTCTATCTTGGAGTCTATCCAAGATCTTCCATATGGTCTTGTAGCATATCCATATGAGTAGTCGCCATCGACATGACGTGTTTTAGGTGTCTATACATTTCTATATTTTTAGTAGTTCAATAATATTGTTGAGGAGTCAGGATGTTCCATAAAAAACCTCCACTCAGATCAAGGGAGGAATATACCTCCAAGGAATTTTCATCATTTTTGAATTAACATGGGATTAAGAGACAGATGACAACAACCAATACTCCATAGCAAACTAGAGTTGTTGAAAGGAGGAATCGTTCCATTGTGGAAATGGTTTGATGTATGCTTAAATGGGTACATCTTGAGAATGAGTATTGGGTAGAAGTAGTGAATACAACATCATACCTCTTGAATAGATCACCCATAAGACCTCTACAGGGAAAGACTCCACAAGAAGCATGGAGTGGTAAGAAACCCTCCATTTCTCATCTAAGAGTTTTTGGATGTAAGGCATTCATGCACATACCAAAAAAGAAGAGGAATAATTTAGATGAGAAAACCCTATAATGTATTTTTCTTGGTTACGATGAGCATTCAAAGGGATATTGATTGATAGATACTATGACCAAGAAAACACACACAAGTCGAGATGTGGTATTTTATGAAGCTTTCACATCACATAACACATCTACAACTGTATACCTAGAGGAAGAGGAGCCTAAGAAATAGGTTCCACCCCCATAGAATAAGGTTCCAAAATGGTATACTAGCACATTGAGAGATTCAAAGTTGACTTCACTTCCAGATCTAACTCTAGATCGACCTTGTACTCACATTATGACTTAGCATATGAGAGCAAAAGCATAAGCTTCAGAGGTTGAAAAGATTTACCAATAGCTTGATGAACTATCTATAGATACAGAGGAATATAGAAACATATGTGGATGATGAACGAGTTTATATGTTAGCATTGGATGAAAATGAACCGACAAAAGTTCAAGATGCGCTTAGTGAGCCTCAGTGGAAGGCTGCTATAGAAGTAGAACATACATCTCTTATGAAAAATCATACATGGAAGCTAGTTAATCTACCTTCAGGAAAGAAGCCCATTGGCTGAAAATGGGAATTCAAAGTGAAGTATAAGGTAGATGGTACTATTGATAAACATAAGGTCCACCTTGTTGCAAAGGGCTATGCTTAGAAAGAAGGTATAGATTATGAAGAGACTTTTTCCCCTAATGTAAAAATGACTACCATTCGAGTACTTTGTACCATGGTAGCTTAGTTTGGGTGGAAGTTACATCATATGGATGTCAAAAGTGCTTTCTTGAATGGTGACCTATAAGAAGAAGTGTACATGACCCAAAAAGAAGGATTTGTTGTTGAAGGGCAAGAAAAAAAAGTTTGCAATTTGGTCAAATCCTTGTATGGGCTCAAACAAGCTCCACAAGATTGGTACATCAAAATTGATAGTCACCTAGTGCAACATCGATTCAAAAGAAGTCCTTCAGATGCAAATTTCTATATCAAGAACAATGGTTCTGACATAGTGATTTGGGCTATATGTGGATGATCTGATCATAACAGGAAGTTCATAGAACATGATTGATGCAGTGAAATATGATTTGAAACAATATTTTGAAATGATAGATCTAGGACTTCTTAACTATTATATTGGTTTGGAAGTAACCATAAAAAGAATCATATCAGAGTAACACAAAAGAAGTATGACAAGACATTAGTTAAAAAATATCGTATGACTGATTGTAAGTCAAGCAACTCCAATGGATCGAGGACTTAAGTTATCATGATATGATAAATCACCACAGGTATATGGTACTCTCTATCACCAACTGATTGGAAGTCTCATATATATGACAAATACTAGGCCATATCTCAGTTTTACTATGGGTTATCTATTAAGGTTCATGCAAGAACCTAAGGTGAGTCATTGGAAAGCAACAAAGAGAGTTTTTCATTATGTCTGTGGTAGTATAGACTATGGCCTAGAGTACAAGAATAATGACAAGTTCTTCTTACAGGGATACACGAAATCTGACTATGCCAAATCCATTGATGATCACAAGTCGACTTTTGGATACATTTTCCATCTTGTATTTGGACCTATCTCTTAGTACAGTAAGAAGCAGCAGGTGGTTTCTTTATCTTCTATAGAGGTATAATATCGCACAGCAAGTGGAGTAGTCTACGAGATAATATGGTTAAGTCACATTATTACAAACATGGGTCTTCCAAATAATATTCCCATTCATTTATTTTGTGATAATCAAGGTGTTTTGAATATTGTCAATAATCCAGTATTTCGTGATAATACCAAACACATTGACACTCGATGTCATTTTATTTGAGATGAAGTTCCAAATCACCACATACAACTCCAATACATTCCCACTGATGAGCAAGTTATAGATATTTTCACCAAGGCACTTGCATGTGTCAAATTGGAATTGTTGTACAATGATCTTTATATTTGCCAACAATGTAATAAGGAGGGATGTTAGCACATAGGACATAGGCTATGTTAGCATTATTACATTATTTAATAAAATAGTGCTTACCGCTCTCTAGTTGGTTAGGTAGTTTCATGGTAGTTCATCAACTACCTTCTCGATGTATTTAATCAACTCTCATATCAATTGAATGGTTGCTCATTGCATTATTCTATATACTAGTGTTAAAACACAAACACCCAAGTTTTTATCTATAGGTCTAATAACAATGGATTTATCATTGGCAAAGGAATGAATTGCAAACCAAATATGGGGTGGAAAGGCACGTTGGTGGGTGGGATTGGCAATCGATAATTTGTTATTGAGGAATATTTCACCCATACCAATATTTTCTTCCAAAGGCTTGTAAGACTATGAGGGATTAAAATTTGGGTTGGAGACATGAAAAGGATCAATGGGCTTAGGTGGTTTTGGAGGGCCACCTCTCAAACCAAAGAACCATTCAAGACAAAGACATCTACAAAATGCTAAAAAATATTTTTTTAGAACTTCTTTGGCCATGGGAGGAGGAACAGTGAGGAACTTTATATCTAGGATGAGGGCCTCAATTTTATTTCGGGTAAGTTTTATGGAGGAAAAACTATGGATGGCAAGATTTGTGATTTTACCATCCACAACCCAGATAGGACTCTTGTAAAAGTACCAACAACCAAAATCCTATGGACTAAAAATTATGGGCCAAGGGGTTATTTTTGGTTTCCAGCACCATTTTAACATTGAAATAACCCCTACCCTTGCTACTTCTAAACATATGGGGCAAAAACCTTTCTCATATTCTCAAAACCAAAGTTGCAAAAATTTCTTCCATTGTCTTGTCACAATTGCTACTACACAGAGGAAGTGTGGTTTTGGAATTTTCTCCCCTTCTTCCACCTTCTTGGATAAGGGTCTCAAAAGTTAAAATTACACCTCTATTGTTGTTGTTTCCATTGTTGTTGTTGTTTCCATTTTTGTTGTTGTTTTGGTTGTTTATTCCTTTGTTGTGGCTATCATTGTCATTGTTTATTTCTATGTTGTGGATGTTATTGCTATTATTACCTTTTATATGTAATAGAGGCTCTTTGTTTTGGACCTCTAATATGAATTATATTCCTTTTGTGTTGTGCAAGAAAGTTCTTTTGTGCACCTATGATTAGTTTTTCAAGACGATCAATTTTCTGCTTGATTTCTATTTTAACCAAGTTAGGTATGCTTTCCATAGCTTCTAACATATTAAATTTTGGAACTTCTGAAGCAAAATTCTCTTGAGAAAATTTATATTTCTCTTTTATTTATTTTTGTATTTGCATTTCAACCCTACAGGCCTAGAGCTTTTCCCTAAAAAGCTCTTTAATTTGGGATTCTCATTTCCAAGCAATTTCTTGAGAAATTGTCTTGTGTTTATTTATAGAATCTACAAAAAAATTCTTAACTGTAGGCAATAAAATGCTAGAAATATAATTATTAACCTACGTAGTTGATTTATCTATGTACTTTTGAAATTAAATATGTACAATTTGGCCATTTCCAAGCAATTTTTTTCTATGAGTGCCTCCAACTCATCAAATTTGTTTTTATTAATATTTTCATCTGGAAGTTGAAGGTGTGGTTTTTCCATTATTAGGCTATGTGAAAAAATTACTTTTCCCAAATTCTCTTGAATCTGGGCTAGCCTGGAATGGTATTTTTCTACATTTCTACTTAGAATTTTGAATTCTTCAAACCTTATTTCCAGCAACTTATCCAAAGACTCTGGTCATAGATAAATGTCATGCATTGCATTGATTCCATCTATGAAGGTCCTTCTATCCTATGTGGAAGGAACTCTTTTGTGTAGAGCAAAAAATTATGTTTATATGGGTTTGGTAGCCTCTTACTCTTTTCTAACCAAGTTGTTATATTAGAAAGTGTGCATTAGAAATCACATCTTATAAAGGATGTAACCTTTGTCAAAATATCAAAGGCCCTTAATTGAGTTGAATCCCATTCTCTCTATACTAACCCTACTGTGTCGCTCTACACAAGGTATGATTTAACCCATCTACCTAATCCATGGCACATCTGATGACCAGGATAATTATAGAGGACAACACTTATAACTACATACAAAATGTTTCCTTAAAACCACACATGACTTGAAATGTGAGAAGATATGCCATTACTATAATGGTCCAATATAGGAAATTTTCTTAATTAATAGTAACTTAAAATATTAATACATAAACTAAAACATAGAATCTAACACACATCCCATTTATTTATTTATTAAAAAATATAATATATATAAAGGAAAATCAAATGTAGTATAGAATTGTAATACACTTTTACACACAATAATACTTTACAGTTGGAATTCATATCCTATAGACTCAGTGAAATTTTGAAGTGGGTAACCTAATACCCATCCAACCATTAGGTTGTAGCCCATCCTTCCACATGGTCCCCATATGAGGCTGCCAAATCCACTTCATCCACTCTCTCTTTCTCCATGTTGAGTGTACCATTTCACTTTTAAATATAGATACAAAATCCAAATTGGCATGTGTATTCCCATAGTCATTGATTTTAAATAATATATTAAAATATTAGAGGCTCTCACATACCTCTAAAGTAAAAACACCTTAGGACCTAACACCATGTAGGAACAAGATATGGTCTCATCCTAAGGATAAATGGAAAGTGGCTTATAGCACCATCTCACTAGGTTGGACTAGACTAGCCATCATAGTCATGCACTATCCAATCCTATTCTCAAACATAAAATGGATATACAAAGATAAGTAATGCACATGTTGAGACTTGGAAAGGGATCCACCTTTTTTCCCAATATATGGCCTACCTAGATAAAGCTAGTTTTTAGTTGGGACCTCTCATAAAAATAACCAATTACTCAATTCATCATAAGAAATATTGTGATATTTCATATTACTTTTATGAAATGAATAGAAGCATACCATTCACCATAAGTCATATTCAATATAAATAGAATAGTGAAATAAAAAGATCAATAGATGAAAGAGAAAATGTAGGGTTCCCTTAGGCACCTAAATAATAGATCAAATTATGAAATGTTGATCTAATGGATCAAGTGATTAGGGGTATTTGTAGTATATAACTAATTCCTAAAAATAATTACATTTTACATTAATCCAAGATTATATAAGCTCAATATTAGATACAAGTTCAATTACAAGTTACTAAACCCTTAATTAAGGTTCAATTAAGTCTAACTAGACAAGTGATTTAATCAATACTACTTGGGCTAAACACATAAAACCTTTGCTCATAGGAATACATAAGTAATGAACATAAGTAGGCTTACATCATCCAAATCTTGCCTTGTACAATAATGTTAGACAATTATATTTCAATACCCCCCACCCATAAGGAGAGAAAATATTAGATATTCTAGCATCTCCTCTCGACAATGAATTATCGACTAGGCTAAAGAATATCTAATATATCAAAGGATATTTAATCCTTCCTCATCATATAGAAGATTTTCAAGTTGCCAAAAATCATCTAAGCCTCTATCATAATTTAGAAGACTTCCAATTTGCCAAAGAATATTTGAACTTTTATCATCATCTAGAAGACTATTAATTATACCTTAAATGATACTCTTACTATAATATGCTCTTGTAATGGTATAAATGGAACCTTGGGCATGATATTTTTGAAGATAATTATAATATGTTTTCCATAAATCTCTTACAAAATTGCATTATTCTGCTAGTAGAATAGAATAAAATTGATGTCACTACTACGAGGAACTCAAAAATTGTTTGATTTAAAAATAGGGTTCCAAACACTAGAGCTTCATTATAAATAATAGTTTAATTATTTTAATGATAATAGAGCTTCATTATAAATAATAGTTTAATTATTTTAATGATAATAGAGCTTCATTATAAATAATAGTTTAATTATTTTAATGATAATAGAGCTTCATTATAAATAATAGTTTAATTATTCTAATAGAAAAAGGATGTTTTAAATTTATATTAAAAAACTTTGAAACCTTTCTATCATAGTTGATTAGATTCTACTCCACATAATGGAAACTTTATTAAAGTAGACAAGGTACAGAGAGGAGATGGTTCTTGCCATCCACCCCTTTAAAGATGAATTTTAGAAGAATGGGGAAAATGCTTTTAAAACTCAAAAGATCAGATATACTTCCAGAAGGTAGGTGAAATATTGATGATCATCAGAGTTGGTGGTTGAAGGGAAGGAACATGGTAAAATGAAACTCTATGCCTTAAGAAGAGAAAGATGGCATAGTGAAGAGAGTTGTTGAAAAACAAAAGAAATCATGGTGAAGAAGGAGAATAAAAAAGAAGTGAAAGGAAGAAAATAAGACACCTACGGGTAGCACTCCAAAAAGCTAATAAAATGACAATATTATCTGGTTGGATTTATGCTTAATATCTCCTATCCCTTGGGACATATTTTCTTGTATATGCTTGCTATTTTTGGTTAGTGGAGACGTTGATTTCTTTATGTCATCGTCTCATTTGCTTGAAACCTCATTAAGAATGTCTCATACAACCGTGAGCTACTAAAACTTATTTGTTTGATCAATCATGTTGAGGAAGGGTTGTACCCTTTATAACTCACCCTTGATAGTGGTTTAGTGTGCGCTAGCTTGTAACTTTTCCTCTACATCTTGTTGCTAGGGTGTTGTTGGTTTAGAACCATATTTTTGGATGCTTCGATGTTTAGCATTTTGTTTCTATAGACACCTAAAATACGTCATGTTTAGGAGACTACTCATATGGACACATCCAAAGACCATATGAATGATCTTGGACCTTTCCAAGAGCTAGCAGTGGTCCTAACCACTCAAAAAGGGTAGTTCTAGCCCATCCAGGCTTAGCCACTATCAAGCAGAGCGACCACCACACCTGGCCACTGAAGCTGAGAGCGGCCACACCTAGCCGCTACTCTGAATAGTGGCTAGCACCAAAACATAGTCTGGCCATGAATACGGGCCCAGATCATGTAGTCTGACTACACCTTGCATTGCTTACGGGTAGATTTTGGTGAGGAACTCCTAGAGTTCCTCCTAACTACCCCTTCAATGCAAATTTGTGACTGATGCTTTCCCCTCGGGATGGTCAGTTGCATGCAAATTTGGATTTTGGCTTCTCTAGGAAGCCAAGATCTAGATCTAGATCTAAAATAGGGAGGTCTACATATGGACTCTCCCAAGCAAAGCAAATGATCCATGAATATCAAAATTTTGTGCAGCGAAGCCCTGGTAGTTCGGAGAGTGAATCCACACCCCTTTGAGGAGCAGTGAAGCACTATTCTATTGAGCTACATCTATGCACCTAATTTTAGATCCATTTATTCTTCACCACCAACCAATGTACCAGACACAATAGGTGACCCTTGAACATCAATTGGAGCAAGGAATCTAGTGCTACAACCCCTGGTTCATGAGGAGAAGAGCTTCATTTCATGGCTACTATCATTGATAGTGGCCATAGGCATAGCCTAGGGTTTTAGACATTATTTTCCAAGTTCTAGCTTAGATCTATTATTGCTTTGATTTATTAATTAGTTTTAGCATAGATCTGATTTCTTTAATGTATTTGCATTATTTCCTGAGTTATACATGCATTTATCATTTAGTTTTATTGCATTTTGATATTATTATGCTCATATATCATGTTTATCAAATCTACTAATAAGAGCCTCTTTTGGAGAGGTTACCCATGCTACTGATAGTGTTCTATTGTTTCTATGCATGTAGGTTATAGGTTTATAGGACCGATTCAAGGCATTCAGTGCATAAGATCCCTCCAAGGTGAGAGAAGGAGAAGGAGGCATCTATAAGCCCTCATACAAGTTTGTGTGCGATATCGGGAGGCCTATGAAGTGCACCACCCCTTTGCGAGGGGACATTTTTCACCATTATTCTACTTGTATCTTATTGTATCAAATTGGGTATCCCTTAGAGGGACCGATATGTAATCGAGATTTGCAAAGAAATTAATAAAATATCTTTCTTTATTTGTCATTTTTATGTTATCTATTGCTTTATGGTCTTTCATTTGATATAATATTGCAAGTAGTGTAAGTGGTGCATGCTTCCTAGGGTCGCATATATGGTGATCATGGTGGGACCCCCACTTAGTTTTTATTTTTATTATTTTATTGATATTTTCATGTATTTTTATGTGTAGGTTTAGCCACTCGTGATAGTGACAATAGAGTAACTTTTGAGTAATGCATAGAGGCTCTAGTCGATAGTGGCTAGAAAAAGTGTAGTAGAGGGTAGCCCTTTCATCATCAGATGAGGATTTTAGGTTGGTGCTACTCCTTGATTTTCTATCTTTCTCTGTCTATAATTTATTTTTAGAAAATAGAAAGTAAAATCATTTTATTAAGGAAATATAAGAAAATATGGAAGAAAAATGCATTTGAAGCTTCTTAGATTTTTTAGCTTTCCTCTAGTCACTTCTAGGAACAATGGACCTCTATTTTTAAGGTCTGCCCTAGTCTCCAATGGTCTAGGCTCTTGTGTGTTTAAGCTTGCTTGCATGTGGCCTAACTAGAGGTCATTACATCATAAAGTAGAAATTGCATTGTATGAAAGTCATTTAGATCAGTTAGAGATGCATTTTCTGAAATCAAACATTCTTTTTAGGCATATAGGGAAATAATCATGAATGCTCTTTGATGCATAGCTTTCCATTATAAAAAACTAAAAATAACCCCACACACCATGTATCACTTTAATGCTAGTGAGTTGGAGGTCATGACCAACAACTGGTAGAGATCAATGAGGTGGCTTTCATCTCCACCCGCTACCTCAAATCCCATGTACCTATTATTATTGGCCAATACCAGCTCCAAGATCCATCATAACCCATGGAAAATTTGCATGTATCTCTCTTTGGAGAGGTATATCACTGACTAGGGTGAATTGGGTGAGGATCGAGAGGACCTGTGCTCCTTGACCATGTGTGGACTTCATTACCACATATTATAGGTTGGATTACATGACCTGGATTTCATCACTAGGTTTTCGAGCTACGAGTATACAGGTGAAATCCATTTGAACACAAGAATATCATCCAATGAAATGCAAAATATGTGACATAAGGTCTTCTTTATATACAATGCATCAAAACACATAAAATAGCTTAGGGAACACACATTAATCCTTAAATGAGATAAACATTTGTTTGCTTTGCTTGTGTGGTTTGAAATTGACATAAGAAGATAATTCATAGTCATTATGGTATACACATGGAGCAACCACCCTCGGTCCAACATCGAGGTAGAAATTGATGCTTCACACACTCACAATCATAATGGCATTGAGCCACCCACCCATAGTGTCATTGGATGAAGTTTAGCAAGTCTTAGGGGTGACAACTCAACCCTTGGGGGACTCCTCGAGAAACCCTAGTGAGAGAGCCATATCTTGGTTCCTCTCATGGTAGACATGAGGAGGCCTCAAGGCCTCCCTCATCACATAAAATGAGGAGGCCTCAAGGCCTCCCTCATCACATAGACATGAGGAGGCCTCAAGGCCTCCATCATCACATAGACATGAGGAGGCCTCAAGGCCTCCATCATCACATAGACATGAGAGGCCTCAAGGCCTCCATCATCACATAGACATGAGGAGGCATAAAATGATCCTAAATAGAATGGAGGCCTCAAGGCCTCCATATACATAGACATGTAGAGGCCTCAAGGCCTCCATCATCACATAGACATGAGGAGGCATCAAGGCCTCCATCATCACATAGGCATGTAGGGGTTGCAAGGCCCCAAACTTCACATGATACACTTAGGATAGATCAGCCCACTGAGGGGTAAGACATTAGGGCTACACCTAATCATAGACCAAGAGCATCTTATAGCCTCCCTAAATATGGGAGGATACCCCTAGATTATGATCTCATTGGTGCTAATGGGACTCCATAGGATCGGTCATGGAGGACTAGATAACTTGATGAGTTGGATCGAGTTCCCTCGAGACTAGCTCAAAGAAGCATTGCTACCACACATTCTACTTTAGGAAGTTCATGTAGCATAACTACTAGGTACACCAATGAACTAGGGGAAGCTTCAAAGTGGCCTCGTAGCACATACACTACCTTCGACCATGGGGGTACACAACATAGATCATAGTGCATAGAGCAAGTCACCCTGATAGACAAGGGCAAGAACATAGTAGGAGCCTCTTTAAGAGGCCTATCCATTAGAACTCCTCGCATAGAGTTAGAGAGGCATGAACCTTTAGTGGTAGGTCAGTCTAATCACATATGTAGGTTAGAAGAAGCATTGCATGCTGAGCGAGAGCATTTGGAAACTCTTGAGCAAGAAGAATGAAGGAAAAGGTATCTGTGCCTACATGAGCAATGCTTGAGAGAAGAAAGGTAGAGCATGAAGAGCAAGCCAATAGGCTAGCTCGAGCTGACTTACACATAGGTGGTGAGGAATACCAACATGATAGACATATCAATTCTCAACATGAGAGATACACTAGATAAAGAGATGAGCACACTCACCATGCCTCACAACATCAACAATACCTGGATCTTGAATAGACACAACTTAATGAGGAATAGGTAGGGATGGAAGATCAGGAGTAGACATATCTTGAACCTCCATCCATGGTCATGGGGGATGAATATAGATGCCCAAATTGGGCAAACATAGGATTACCTCCCTTACCACCATGAGTAAACCTTCAAGAATAGGAGATTATTTCTTTGAAGGTATACCAAATACTCATTGAGAGAGTCAAATATCTTGAGAAGTAGGACATGATTGGGCAAAATCTAACTTTGAGCAAAATACACAACCAACCTCTGTGCCCCTTAGTATCGAGTCCTGCATACCCTAGGCACTTTGAGATGCCTAGGCTAGACAAGTTTAAAGGAGAGGAAGATGCACAAGAACACGTTACAAATTTCATGAATGCATGCTTCTAGCTTGAGTAGAATGATGCCCTAATTCTAAGAATATTCATCATGATGTTATCGAGTGCAACAACTCAATGGTTTAATCAACTACCCAAGCACAACATCATCAACTTTGAGCAACTGGTGAATGCATTTCTTGAATGCTTCTCCTTCGACATCAAGAAGAAGGTGAACTTGTCCGATCTAGTAAACTTAAAGCAATATGATGATGAGCTAGTTATGGACTATGGGAATAGATGGAGAAAAATAATGGTGAAACTACCATTCTCCATTCCCACTGAAGATCTCACCCGAATGTTCACAAAGAGTTATGCCAAACACATCTCATTGCTATTGCAACTATAGTAGTATGAATCATTCGAAGAAGCCTTGGCTCAAGCCAAGCTTATAGAGGACATAAAGGTTGATGAAGGAGACCTCAAGCTCTGAAACAAGGAGTGGAATAATGCCAACCATAACAAGAATCAATAGAAGTAGGCCAAGCCTGCTCAAGTCAACTAGGTTGTTTTAAGCATGCCAAAGGGAGGCAATGGCCAACAACCATAGAACTATCAGGCTCACCCCCCATCAGCCAATTATGACCCAAAGAACAACCAAGGTTAAAATAAGGAGCGTCGACCACCTCACTATTTCATGCCTCTATCTGAATTGATGCAATCAATATTTAATCAGTTAAGTGAGGCACAAAGAATCAGATTTCTTGATGCACAACTTCTTGACCCTAATCATCCCAAGCCCAAGGGATATAGGGAAGATCAATACTACCCATATCATAGAATACAAGGGCATGACATCGAAACATGTATCGGATTCAAGAATGTTGTCCAAAACATGATTGAGAAGGGTGAGCTAAAAGTTGACAACCCATTAGCACCTGATAATAGAGACATGGGTATATTCAGGAACCCATTGCCAAATCATGAGGCCCCTAGAGATCAGGGCACCCAAGTCAACCAAGTTTGAGTCGAACCGCCCACTCATGGATGCATCAAAATGGTTGAGATAGTCAATGTGGCAACTAGGAGTCAATGATATGGTCAACCAGAGCCTCCAATGGCTCCTATTCATATCTCAACTGCACCTCGATAGAGATAGGTGCAAAACAATCCTCCAGGTCCACCAACATGACCTATGGTAACTATTCAGAGTAGACTAGAGCAAAATCTACAAATGACTCCGACCAAGTTATCAATTTATGAGCTCATACAACAATCTCCTAGGCATAGGGAGACTTTGATGGAGATCTTGAGATCGATCGAGCTCCAGCCCTAGAACCTAGATGCATTCACACACTTTGTGGGGCAAGTGCAGTAGTGCCAAGAGCCTATGATCCATTTCTATGATCATAAAATCAAGGTAGTGCCTACTACCATAGCAGACCCACCTTTGCATATCATCATATCAATCAATGACATACCCTTCAAGTGGGTTCTAATCGACATGGGCTCATCGATCAATATTATCACAACAAAGGCTATAGGGCACCTAAAGATCCCTAGGTCCAACATTATCCCAACCTCCTATACATTGAGAGCTTTCAATGATGCATTGTGCTCCATAGTGGGTATAGTTGTTCTACCTATTCAGGTAGGGAAAAATACCATCCTCATGATGTGTCATGTATTGGAGGGGGTAATGCAATACAACATCCTCCTAGGGCATCCTTGGATAAGGGACATGTAGTGTGTTCCCTCAATATTGCACCAATGCATCAAGTATGTGCATGAGGGACAAGTTCATGTGGTTCCATCTGATGAAGAGCCATTTAAATATATGCATCAGGTCAACTTTTCGGGGACTTTGTCCTTCCATCAACACATCTGTACATAAGGCCTTCATCCCCAACCATACAACTAGAAAATAAGAGCAAATTAGTGCGAGGTGACCCATCCACATCGGCACCACCTCCTACATCTAAAACTACTGGCACTTCTGAGAAGCCTTCAACATCTAAAGCAAAAGATACTTAGAAGCTGAAAGCACCCCTAGTGGAGGAAGGACCTAAGGAACTTCCAACTATAGTAGCTATAGAAATTCCAAATCCCATGGAGGAGGAAGATTCCCAGGACATAGTCGAGGAGGTACCTCAACCTACCTCGCCTACTTCATCAACAACATCATCTGCACCATAGGTGATAGTTCACTTAGCCAACATAGGGTTAGGTGAATATCTTGTGTAGAACATGACTTTCATACCTATTATTGAGTCTGCACAAGACATGGGATGACCAAGAGTCCCAAATTTTCTAGTAGGGATAGTAGTTCCATTAGGGGTTCCCCCTAACCAAACCAACTTCATCTATGCTGGTTTAGACTGTGCCCATACTACTTCTGATATTGAAGAGGATGAGGATGAACCATTCACCATGAATGTTCATTACTTATCAAATCTTGAGTTTTCTCTAAGGTACTTTGAGCAATGCCATTGGCATGGCTATGGCTTAGGTCTATATGAGCAAGGGTATCGACTTCCATTCCAGTTGTAGTACCAACTACCTACTGATAGGTGGGGTCTAGGGTATCAAATATAGAGCCATGATGATTCTTTGGTAGTAGCTCTAGATAGGCTAAGCTTGGGGTTTAGGGAAGACATTGATTGGAATCCCTATCAACCCCCTAGTAGAAACTACTTGGGTGATGGATGGGTGTCTATGGTCAATATCGAACCACCCGATGAGTATCACCCTGATTCCTCTCTTGAAGCGTACCCATCAGGAATCATCCTATGGGAGGATGAGCCAATCCATGGATATGAGTGAGAGGAAAATGAGTATGTCTCTAGTGAGGATGAAGATGAAATCGGCTTGGCTTATCATGGGCCTCAATATGTCAAAACCTTGCTTGGTCTGGTAATGTAGAGAGTGGATACATCTTGGATGAGAGTGGCTATGAGTCAGAGGACTCAACTGAGATGGCCTACCTAAGACATGCACACCACATCATAGGGCCAATAGTAAATGCTAATGGATTCTTCATAAGTGATGATGATTATGAAGATGAGACTAAAATGGCCTATCTTAGGCATCAATAGGTAAGTCACCACCCAATTCCAGTGGGTAGGAATGAGGGTTTCTTCATAAGTGATGATGACTATGAGGATGAGATTGAGATGGCTTATCTTGGGCCTCATCATTTACATCAATTCAATATACTTGTTGAAAGAGAGGTGATACTTCACACCATAGATCCTGACCTTCACTTCCTGGGAAGACCAATAAATCTAGATATCATCTATCACATGGTCTTCCTGGATCCACCAATATTTAGAGAGCTATTGTAGCCTAATGATCCCATCATCTCATCTATCCATAGACTAGATCCTGAGATCCCCATACCCCTAGAGCCACATCTTGGGTATGGAAGGTAAATCATTAATGAAGAGTTTCACCCATGTGGTCCTAGAGATTTCATCCCATCCATCAACATGATCTCCATTGATTTGACCACTCCACTTCATAACCCAGCAGATCCTTCAAAACCATTGTGTCTTAACTTAGATGCTATTGATTGGGATCATGTTGATTCACCCCTAGAGCCTAAATATTTCTTCCCTAATGAAGAGATGCTACAACCATTCCATTTTGCACTAGGTATGCACATGATGTCTATCACACTGGTTTCGACCATGATTTAGTGGAACCTTTAAACCTAATAGATGACATCCATTTAATCCCCACTCCTCACCAGCTTGAGGAGGGGTCACATATGGCAATAGAGGAGACTTTCAAAGTGGACATCAATGATGACCCTTCTAATCCAAAGAAAGTCAAGTTTGGAGAAAGCTTATCTCTAGAAGAATAGGCCATCATTATTCCTCTATTGAAAGAGAGACCAAGTCTCTTTGCTTGGACCTACAAATATATGTCGGGACTAGATCTAAAATTGGTTGTCCATAACCTTTCACTAGATCCTACAAAGAAATTGGTCAAGAAAAATCTTAGAAATATGCATCCAACCATCACTTTGATGGTAAAGAATGAGTTGTAGAAACTATTGGATGTAGTCTTTATTGTTCCCATCGACTATCCATAATGGGTATCAAACATGGTGCCCATAGGAAAACCTGATGGAAGAATCCACATTTGCATGGATTTTAGGGATCTCAATAAGGCAACACCCAAGGATTCATTCCCGTTGCCTAACATAGATGCTCTTGTAGATGCAACTGCAGGTCATGAGATGCTCTCCCTAATGGATGGTTTTTCTGGTTACAATCAGATTCAGATTAAACCCGAAGACCAACATAAAACCACATTCACCACTCCATGGGGGACATTTTGCTACAAAGTAATGCCATTTGGTCTTAAAAATATTGGTGCCACATATCAATGGGCTATGACATACATTTTCCATGACTACATGCACAAGATCTTAGAAGACTATATCGATGACTTACTGGCCAAGTCATTGTTATATGAAGAGCATGTTGAGATCCTCAAGAAGGTCTTCGATCACCTGATTGAGCACAATGTCAGGTTGAATCCCAAGAAATGCATCTTTGGTGTAACTTCTAGAAAACTCTTGGGATTCATCATTTCTAAATGAGGCATCGAGGTAGACCCAACAAAGGTAAAGGCTATCCTAGAAATGGCCCCACCCACTAACATCAAAGAGTTGAGAAGCTTATAGGGCAAAGTAGCATCCATAAAGTGATTCATCGCACAACTATCAGATAAATGTCGACCCATGAATCGATTGCTACACAAGGGGGTCCCATTCTAGTGGGATGAAGAATATCAGCAAGCCTTTGCTGAAATCAAGAAGTACCTAGCAACACCACCAGTCCTAGCTCCACCAAGGCTAGACGTGCCATTCTTGCTATATATATCTACTATCAATTTTTCTTTGGGCACCATGTTGGCTCAAAAGAATGTGCAAGATAAAGAACAAGTGATATATTACATCAGCCACACCTTGGTGAGCTATGAGATAGGATATACATACGTAGAAAAGTTGTGCTTAGAAGTGGTCTTTGCAACCAAGAAATTGTACCACTACATGTTGAGCCATACAATGTATGTAATATCCAAACAAAATCCTTTGTAGTATATGATGAGCAAGACATATCATAATACACGTACTACAAAGTGGATCATGCTATTGATAGAATTTGACTTGGAATTCATAAGCCAAAAGTCCATCAAGGGACAAGTCATAGCTGATCAACTGGTTGAGGTACCTCTTCAGAATAGTAGGCCTCTCACCATAGAACTTCTTGATGATGTAGTATTCACATTATCAGAAGCACCCAAACTCGAAGAACCTAAAAATGAAGTTGACATGACTTTGTTCTTTGATGGTTCAAAGTGTGAGCAAGGAGGTGGTGTAGGGATTATCTTTTTCATGCCACAAGGTGCTCCAATGCCCTTGTCATTTAAGCTAGACTTCCCTTGCATGAATAACAACATCGAATATGAGGCCCTAATATTGGGTCTCCAAATAGCCATCACTATGAAGATCAAAAGGCTAAATATCTTTGGTGACTCCCTCCTCATAGTCAACCAAGTCAAGGGACTATTTCAATGTAGGGATCCAATCCTGAAAGCTTACAAGGAGCTTGTTGACACCTATCTAGCCCAACTAGAATGGTATGACATCGAGGCAATCCCTCATTCATCAAATATATTTGTAGACACCATGGCATCTTTGGGATCCTTGATCCCTCAGAATCCATCTACTGATTTCACTACCATTCATGTGAAAATGCTCTCACACTCAATGATGCAACGTGAGGCTTTTGATAACAAAGAATCAGTCAACATGATTCATATAGAACCAGACCATGACTAGTTCTGTAAAGCCAAAGACTTTTTAAAGAAGGCACCTTGGGGGTCCTTGATCTCGTAGGGTCCTATGGAGAATGGTACCATCATTCACCACAAGGTTATTTCTCAATCTGCATTTGTGCACATCGAATCATAGGAGAAACAAGTCATCTTATCTATTGAGGTTGTAGCTTATCAGGATTGGCTATCCTAATTACAAGATTTCTTGAGACTTGGAATTGTCCCATAGGGACTATCACATGCCAAAATATGAGCATTCAAATAGAAAGTGATAAGATATGTCTTTCTAGGAGGTATATTGTATCATCGAAGCTATGATGGAGTCCTCCTTCATTGCTTAGAGCCCCAAGAATCAGCTTGGGTAATTTTGCAAGCTCATGATGGTACATGCGGTGGCCACTTCAGACATGGCCATTATCAAGTGCATCCTTCGAATGGGTTATTACTGGCCCACCATGGAGAAGGATTATTATGAGTATGTCAAGAAATGCATTAAATATCAACATCATGCAAATCTGATGCACTTACCATCTCAGGCCTTACAACCCATTCAAGTGGCTTGGCCATTTTCTTAGTGGGGTTTCGATCTAATCAGAAATATTTCTCCCCCATCATTAGGCTAACACACATTTATCTTAATGACCATTGAGTACTTCACCAAATGGGTGGAAGTGGTCCCCTAACATCGATAATTGGACCATGAATTGTGGAGTTCATACTTCACAATATCATCTATCATTTTGGGGTCCCCTTCAAGATAATCTCGGATAATGGTCCATCATTCAAAAATAAAAATATGTGAGCTTTAACATCCAAATACAACATTCAACATAGTTTTGTGACACCATACTATCCATAGGAAAATGGGCAAGCAGAGGCCTCAAACAAGATAATAGTAGCCATCTTAAAGAAGATGATGAAAGAAAATCATAAGGATTGGCATCTACAATTACCCCTTGCATTATGGGCTTATAGGACTAGCGTGCGGATGCCCACTAGGGCAACACCATTTTCGCTTGTATATGGCATTGAGGCCATTATGCCCTTAGAGTTGGAAATTCCAACATTGCGCATCACATTGAAAGAGTTCATCAATGATGACACTGCATGATAAGCTCACTTGGATCAGTTGACCCTTCTGGATGAACATCACATCAATGCTCTTGAGCATCTTCACATTTAC
>JAQPPZ010004530.1:0-17200 GCA_028583015.1 Wollemia nobilis | reverse complement strand
ACCCTAGAATATAAGGAATAAATAATATAAGTAATTAGGACATGTTAGGAGGGTCCTAACACTAACTATGGTATCAGAGCCACAATAGGTCTAGTCATAGTAGAAATAGTTACTGTAGAGTGAGAGGAGAGCCACCATTATTGTGGAGCCTAATTTTTTTTGTAAACCTGATTTTCCATAGTGCACATACTCTTGTAAAAATATTTAGAAGAATCAATGTGGTAGGGAGAGCTTAGAGAAAGTGCTATTTCTAAAATAGGGCCAGTAACCATAGCTTCAATTTTTGCAAACTGGATGTTCCAATGAATCCATTGCATGTGAATTTCATCATCTGGTAGAACATACAAAAAAGAGAAATTCTAAAATTTATTGGGCTAAAAGTCTTCCCATAGAGTTACAAAAAAACTCATGAAGATAAGGACTCAGCATTTGATCCACTAGTTTGATGAATCAACTAGTGAAGCTCATCTAAGAGATTAGAGAAATTTACTATTGCCTAAAATTTCTTTTATTGTAGGGAACTAACCCTAAAATGATTAAGGCACCTCCTACAATAGAATTTTTGGATAGTTCAAATTTGTCATCCAAAGGTCGGAGTGCCTTCATAGTGCATATATTAGTTTTTGTAAAAAAGAAAACTTTAGAAGAGACTCTAAGAAACGGAGTCAAAGTAAAGTCTAGAGATTTAAGATCTCTATTGATAAAGTCAAATTCACAGTAGAAAATGCCATAGAAGCCTTGATATAATAAAAGGCCATAGAATCCTTAATTCTAAAAAGTCCATAGAAGCCTTGATCTAATAAAAGGCCATATAAGACTTAATCCTAAAAAGGCCATAAAAGCCTTGATCTAAGAAAAGGCCATAGAAGCCATAGAAATATTAATCCTAAAAAGGCCACAAAAGCCTTGATCTAAGAAAATGCTACAGAAGCCTTAATCCTAAAGAAGACTTCAGAAGAGAGTACCTAATTTAGAAGCATAATTAGATTTCAGTACTAATCATTTACTATAAGGAAAGGATATTTAGTAAGTTGGGAAACTTCCTACAAGAAATTTAGGAAGAGTATTTTCTTCATAATCAATCTAGCACCTTAAGCAAACTTGAATGTGAAGAGATCTGGTGAAGATATCATTGAAGAAAATTATAGTCTTGGAAGGACAAGAAGGACTAGGAGAGCCCTGTTCAAATCTAAAAGTAGCAAAATCAAGTGATCCAAGAAGAATATTTCAATTCCAAAAGTTGAAGAAGACGGACTCAACGAAGACCAAAGTAGCTATAGAGTCAAAGACCTAGGATAGATCTCAAGAGAAAAGTCTTGGAGATCATTTTTTCTAAAGCAAGATCATCGAAAGAGTTCCTAGAAGAACTCATTGGAGAAATTCTCCATCAGGGAGAAACTTTTGGATAAGGGAAAGATTTGGGACAATTATTACCATTTGATAACAAGCCCAATTAGGAGAAGAATAATTGGTAAGAAGTGCCCAAGGAGATACAGAAGACCTCAAGACATTCAGAGTCTTGAGAAGAAGAATATCCTACTTGAAGTTGGAATTCGACAAGAATACTTGAAGACAAAAGGAGTTTGTCAAAGTTGAGATACTTGAAGATTACCTAAATATTCCTATGAATCCATAGTAGAAAGGAGAAGATCAAACCACCAAACCACAAGCTTGTGAAAGAAATTTTGAGACCTATTTTTGGTGAAGGAGGAGCTACTTGGAAAAGCTAACAAAAATTGCAGAAAGCAATAATCTTGATTTACATTATCTACAAAAGTTGTCAAAAAGATAAGCAATTATTGGTGCAAGTGAATTCATTAATCAAATTACTTAGCAGATTTGTTAAAGCACCTTATGTTAGATCAGAATTTGCAAAGAGGAATATTGCATTATAAGTCTTCAAAGAAGTGTAAAAAGGAAAAAACAATTAAGGTTCATTTGCACATTAATTTGGAGTTGATTAGATTACAAAATTACAACTATCTATCAACTACCTATCTTATGTCTTGAAAAAGAAAATTAGATCCTACAACTGTGTTTGTAGTGAAATTTGTAGATTATATTTGAAAGGTTGCAGTGGAGTTTTTAAGAGTATTTTTGAGAAATTAGTGGAGCAATAAAATGAATTTATTGTTATATTTATTGTGCATCTATTAAGCACCATTCTAGTTAATTTTTTAACTAGTTTCTCTAAATTAGTTTGTATTGTTAAGAAGCACAAAATAAAAAATAATAATTGCAGCACTTTAGTGGCCAAAATAAGCCACCATTACAAGAAAAAATGTGGAATAGAAAACCACCATTGGAATTTTTTAAGGAAGCCTCAAATCGATACCTTGGAAGTCTAAAGATTCAAGGAGAATATAAGGATTTCTTTTTCAAACACAGAGTGTAGGAATCCTTATTTAATTAGCTTGGATTGACTATCATCCAAAAGAAGCAAGAAATATTATAAAAATTCTTCATTTTAGTGCAATATATACATATTACAAAAGGTACCTCTTTTATTCCTTGGAAGAACAAAGGTATTACCATTTACAGAGGGCAAAAGTATGTTCTTATCCAATAAACCTGCAGCCAAGAAAAGGATCTATCAAAAAGCTCACACAAGCAATAGATTTATAGACAAAGGAAGAGCCACCAAAGAGCTCACATGTCCTTGTTCAATAGACTTACATCCAAGAAAAGGAGCTATCAAAAATCTCACACAAACATCATATTTATAGACAAAATAAGAGCTATCAAAGAGCTCACACATCCAAGAGTTGAGGTGTTTAAAAACACCATTTTTCCTCCATCAGATTCAACCCTATAAGCAGTGTGTCACCTACAATAGTAGATCTATTGAAATGAGGTATTATAACTCATGCTTACATAGAAAGAAGGATAGTATTTAGTGACAAGTTATCTACATAAAATAAAAAGCAATGGATATTATAGAAATAAGGGTAGTAGTCAGTGACATGTTATCTACGTAAAATACAAAGCATTGGTTGTTATAACCAGTAACAAAGAAAGGAGGAAATTGGAATTAAAGACTTGCAAACAAGTGCAAAGATAAGAGCTATACCTAAGGCATCCATTGAATTGAGTATACACCAAAAGAAGAGCTTGAAGGTGTGCCATAAGACCGTGAAGCTATTCAACTATATCCATTCACCGTCCTCTCTAAGACAACATGCAAAAGAAAGCTTGCATACCAAGAAACATAGCAAGATCACATAGGGTGAAAATATAAAGGAGAAATTAGGGTTGCAAGCTCATCATTGGAGTGTTAGAAATAATTCTTGCATGCATAATCCACTTGGCACAAACTCTTTGCATCTTCCAATGTTTAAGTTCTCACCTAAAGGGAGATATGTTCGATTGGAGGGAGTTATGATTATTTGGAGGTTACCATCAACCTCATCACTACTAAAGAAATGTCTATCACTTTCGAAGGAACATTCATCATTATTTAAGGAACGTTAAAGAAGTTTCTCTTACAATGCTTCATGTGACACTTGTGACGAAACCCATCCTTCTTAAGATGTTGATCTTGGAGAACAAAAGACACAACAGTATGTGAAGCAAAACGTAGCCAAGCAGAGCAAGGGAGTATTCAAACGGAGTTAAAGCATAAAGGTGAAAAATTTTTACACCATTCAATGGTGTAAGAAAAATATTTAAGATGCTATCATAAAGCTAATGAATATTACTTGCATTTGGAAGAAGCCCTACAAGGAATATCTGAAGATATCTTTCACTGCTTGTGAAATATCACCAATAAAGGAATGACCTTGCACTTGTCAAAGGGGATCTGACTACCCATGAGAGTTATGCAACATGCAGCTACGAATATACCAATGTACAACATTAAGGAGTGATTGAGGTAAAGATATTTATGATTTTTTTTAACATAAGGTTTTTGGAGTTATAAGGGAACATTTTATCGATTGCATAATTATATATTCATTAAGCAAGCATACTTTAGATTTTTTAATATTTTCAAAAGTTATCATGGAAAAATAAGGGTTATTTAAATTACTTGTAAATATTATTTTCTATTTTTTCCAAATTTGGGAGTTATAAGGAATACAACATCAAACTTAGGAATTGGAAATTAGAAAATATTAAAAGCAACCAAAAGGGGTATTTAGATTTTTATTAAAGTTTTTCAAAAGTTGGAAATTTTATAGTGTTGTCTCAAAAACACTTAAGGAAGAAAAGTAAATACCAACTTCAAAACCTCTTCAAAGAATTGAAAATAATGCTTACTTTAATAGGAGTAAGAAGGAGATAGAGAAGTTGTTTTTTGTATTTACAAATTTTTATAAAATTAACTTAAAATTGAACTACAATTTTAAAAAGCACTATATTGATAATATATCATATCCAAAACATCCTAGGGAGTCATAAGGTATTCTATAAAACTTGGTAATATTATCATCCATCAAGAACTATCAAGTTTTGAATTCATTGGATAGATGTAAGCTTGCTACAAAACCTAAAAACTTATTAGGTTTATGAACTCTCATCATTAGGGAGATATAAGGAAGTCTACATAACATAAAGGTTAACAAAGGTTTTATAAAATAAAGCTCTTATATATTTTAAGGGTTACATATACTTTAATATTGGGAGCTATAAGGTATACTACAAAAGACTCTATAAAATCCATGCATGAAATTCTGATAAAAGCTTTCAATAATGAAGAGCTATTCCAAGAAATAGAATTTTACTATCAAAATTTAATAGATACTCTTGAAGGATACAAGTATCTATCAACTAGCAATAAATAGAAATAATCCTTATTTCTTAAGGAATCCAAATAAGGTAACTTTGCAGCCTTGATTAATTATCTCCATGAAATCCTCTTCACAACATGGTGGAAATCACAAAAACTGATTATATTATCACAAGAAGAGTTTCTAATGATTTATCTATCATTGATTGTGTTTGTACTTACTCAACACAAGAAGCAAGTCAGTAATAAGGAACAATATTATTGTGATTATCAACTACTTTGCCTTGAAGCAGAAAATCCACTTGCTCCAATGCAGAATCTCAAAAAAAAAAAGGTATGCCAAAAAGGGACACAACACTAGAAAGACTAAACCTGTTGAGCATACTCAATTGAATGAGGAACCTATAGAATCAACTTAATCTGCATCAACTGAAGAAAAATAATACTAGATGAATTTGATAACAGTCAACAATGAAGGAGAATACAAGTTCCATTACCCAATGGAATAAGATCCATATTGAAGACTAAAAGTTTTCAATACCCAAATAATGTAATACAGGGGGATGTTATCTAGTTCTATTAAATAATTTAAATCCTATAAATGTACCTTCTTAGGTACATACTTAGGACGTTATATTACTTTAGGGGGAAGTTATCTAGTTACTTCATGCAATGTAATAAATGCATAAGTTTCAATGTACAAGTTGTAAATGTGCAAGGTGTTACTTGCATAGTTAGGTAGAGTGTTGGCCAAGGAATCTATCTTCCATTATAAAAGGGCCTCAGTGTAAGAGTTTGATATGTAAGTTAGTAGGTAGGAGTAGTAGTAGTAGTACTGGGTGACTCCATTAGTGATGGAGTACATTATAGTTCAGTAGCATCTTGCATGGAATGTCCATTTCCTCCATAGCAATATTGTATTCATTTTCATCATTTCTATTTATAGCATTTTTTTTTTTTTTTAAAAAGGGGTAAAAATTTATTAGATCAAAGAAACCTTACAGCAGTGAACAAACAACTAGCAAAAATAGCCAACAAAAACCTCAAACAGACATATCCTCAGCAAGTAAATTATGAAGTTGCTGAGAACAGTCTAAAGGGAGGTTATCCCAACCCTTAACGAGACCAATTCCCACAAGCTGAGAAGCCCATTTGGCCAAACAGTCCGCAACCCTATTCCATTCCCGAGGAATGTGAACAAAAGAGATAAACTCCAAATTACAACAGATTTGAAGAATATGTCGAACAACCAAAGTCAACCTCCAGTGAACATTATCAAGATGGTGAGTCCTTAACAAATTTATAATAATCTGTGAATCAGACTCACAGATTATCCTCCGCCAACCCATAGCCAACCCTTGTTCCAAAGCACAACAGATAGCAAGAGCCTCCATATAATTATTAGAGTGTATCCCCTTATAGCATGAAAAAATGAAACAAGCATTCCCAGCACTATCTCTCCCAACTCCTCCGATACCAGCATGCCCAGGATTACCTCGAGAAGACCCATCCGTATTGATCTTGAACACCCCTGGAGGAGGAGGATGCCATCTCCCATCTCTCTGCATTTTTTTCCATCTCGGTTTCTAGATGAAATAACAGGACGAGGACCATTCTCCACAAATCCCAAATTTTGCATCATCAAAATCTCTGACTGCTCCAAAGGAAGACTAATCTGGCATGTGGAAGAGACAGTTTCCTGGATCATACCAATGATTCGCTGCCAAAGCTGATGAACAGTAAGCTTGTTATCATGAAAAATTCGTCGATTTCTTTCCAACCAAATCTGCCATAGAATGCAAGAAGGACCAATAGTCCAAGCAACCTGGAGAAAGAAAGACTTAGCGGGAGGTCTCCCTAAACTCCTCCAGAACTCCAAAAGAGAAGAAGCATGGGCACAAGGCTGCTTCCACACCTCCCACCAAAGATGCCAAATATCCCGTGCAAAAGAACATTGAAAAAGAAGATGACCTGAAGACTCTTCACTGTTCGCACATAAAAAACAAAAAGAAGGTCCTTGAAAACCTCTCTTTTGCACATTATCCCAGGTAAGGCATCTATTGTGAGTAGCTAACCATAGATAAAAATTGCATTTAGGCCAAGAGAACTTAGACCACACTTGCTTCCACCAGGGCACCTCATCATCCCCAAAATGTTGTCGATCCAACTCCCTGTATCCTGAAGCCACCGAATAGACCCCTCTAGGATCCAAGCCCCAAGCCAAAACATCATCATCCTGTAAAGAAGAGCAGGCCCTACAAGCCAAAATACGAGTCAACTCCTCTCTTTCCTGAAAAGTACCCCCTACTGGCCAATCTATAGGATCCTTCCAACGAACAACCTCAACCTGCCCAACTCTTTCAACAAATTTGTAGTCCATAACCCGATTCCAACCGGCATCCAAAAAGACTTTGCACAAATTCTGAAGATGAGGATACATGGATAAAATGGCAGGGAACCCATCCCAAGCATCCTGCCAAAAGAGAGCCTTGGAACCCTTATGACAAATCCAGAACAAACCTTGCTTAACAAGATTCGCCCCCTTCTTAAGAGTGTTCCAGATGAAAGATCCCCTACCAGACAAACTGTATCTGGGAATCTCAGAGCCCTCAACCCCATTCAAATATTTATAGGACAGAATCTTTGCCCAAGCTTGGTCTTGAGAAGTACACCATCTCCAATAAAACCTAGCTGCCAAAGCCTCTCCAGAAAGGGAAGACAAACGAAGACCCAACCCCCCTGCTTGCTTTGGTCTACAAATAGTTTCCCACTTAACCAAACTCCACTTTGAAGACTCCAAATTACCAGCCCATAAAAATCGTCTAGACAAAGAATCCAACTCATGAATAAAGCTAGCAGGAGCAACTTGAATCATGCACCTATAGATGCAAAGGGCCTGAACCACAGACTTAAGGAGTAAAACTCTACCAGCAAAGGAGAGCCATCTAACAGTCCAATGAGAAACATGAGCACGAAATTTGTCCAAAATGGAGTTCCAGATCTCACGAGGCAAAGGACCCATAGAAATAGGAATACCCAAAGATACTTCAAGGGAAGAGCACCAATCTGAAATCTTAGAATCCGTGCAATACGGGCCTGTATAAGCGGATTAGTGTTAAAGAAGAAAATGGAAGATTTTCCCTCATTAATCTTTTGCCCTAAAGCAGCCAAATAGATATCCAGAGCCCTTCTGAAGTTGGTAGCTTCCCGAATAGAAGCAAGTCCCATCAGAGTCGTATCATCCACAAATTGAAGATGAGAATAAGCAGGCAAACTCATACCCCACCTCCAACCATGAATCAAACCCTGAGTAACATGTGAATTTAGAAGTCTACCCAAACCTTCAGCCATAATGATAAACAAATAAGGGGACAAAGGGTCGCCCTGCCGAAGACCTCTTGAGGCTTGAAACAAAGAAGATGGCTGACCATTAACAAGAACTGAATATGAAGGTGAAGTAATGCAGCTCATCACCCAACTTACCCAGTTGGAATGGAAACCAAAAGCTAGAAGGACCTTTCTTAAAAAAGACCATTTAACCCTATTATAAGCCTTAGCCATATCCAATTTCATAAACATAGTTTTTTCCTTAGAAATTCCCATAGAGTGAATGGTCTCGGTAGCAATATTCACCCCATACAGGATTTGTATGTCCGCCACAAAACCTCCCTGTTCATCAAAAATGACCTTTTTAAGCCAAGGCTTAAGACGCTCATAAATCAACTTTGTTATAATTTTATACACCACATTACAGAGAGCAATAGGTCTGAAATGATCAAGAGAAGTGGCTCCTTCACTCTTAGGAATAAGCATCAAGAAAGTAGAATTTAGAGCACGCAACATTTGATGAGAGTTGAAAGACTCTTGCACTACATAAAGGAGATCCAGTTTAACAATTGACCAAAATGCTTGAAAAAATTCTATCGAAAAACCATCAGGTCCCGGAGCTTTCCCTTTCTTCATTTGGAAAACAATACCCTCAAGCTCATCAATGGAAATAGGATGCATGAGAGCATTATTCATTTCATCAGTAACCATAGGAGGAATACAACTCAACACACTATTTTCTTCAACCTCTGCAGATGGAGAATCCTCAGAATACAGAGAAGAGAAAAACTTAACAGCCTCATCTGAAATATCCTGATCTGCAGTTAACTGAACCCCCTGAGATGAAGTAAGAGATGAAATGACAGAACTGTGTCTTCTAGCCTTCACTGAATTGAAGAAGAACGCTGTATTTCTATCCCCTTCTTGTAACCAATCAATTCGAGCCTTCTGTTTCCAGTAAATTTCTTCTCTAAGTTCCCACTCTGCTACCTCCTTTAGGGCAGCAGATTCCTCTTGGAGATTTCTCTCTGTAAGACCATAATCTCTAATCTGTCGTGTAATAATATCCAACTTCTCTTGAGCATCCAATTTAGCCCTGAAAAGATTGCCAAAAGTCTGTCTATTCCACTTCTTTATCTGATATTTGACATTTTGAAGTCTCTTAACAAGAGAATACATAGCTGTACCATGATGAGGCTTACCCTGAGTCCACCAAACCTGCATAAGGTTATGCAAAGAAGGCTCTCGAAGCCACATTAATTGGAATTTAAAGGAGGATTTTTTGTAAACACCACCACAACTGACCATCAACTTGATGGGCCAATGATCAGAGCCTTTCCAGTCCAAAATAGCAGAACTAATATTCCAGTTAGAGCTTACCCAGAAGGAAGAAACCAAAAACCTATCCAATCTCTCTGCAATACCCTCAGACCCACATCTCCTGTTGTTCCAAGTAAAGATGCCATTACCAGGTTTAATGTCAATCAGGTTATGCAACAAAATATTATTACTAAAAAGCAAAGAAGATGGACCAAGGGAACCCACCCCTCCTCTTTTCTCCTCCAAACTGGTGATAGCATTAAAATCACCAGCAAGAATCCAAGGATACAAAGGAGCCATCAACCGAACCTCCCGAATATGATGCCAAAGAGTAATTTTCCCAGCCATATCAGAAGGGGCATAAACATTAGTTAATAAAATCACCTCACCCGACTCTTTGGAGGAGGCAACCATAGAAAGAGAACAACGATTAGAAACCCACCATAAAGGAGAAAGCTTCTGAGGATTCCAAAAAGTAACAATACCTCCAGAGCTTCCATGAGACCCAATGCACTGATATTGACCACGAGCCCATAATTTAGAAGCAATATTAACCATACAGTCCACAGATAATTTAGATTCTTGTAAAAAAACAACATCCGGATTATGCAGCTTAATCAAATCACGAATAGCTTTTTGACGAGGAGAGCTATTCAAACCTCTCACATTCCAAGATAGAACAATCATTGACAAGGAGTAGCAAAGTGAGAGTCAAGAGGCCTTACCAACCCTGACTCAACCAAGGACTCCCCCTGAAGTTTAAGTTTCTCTACATCTTTCTTCCTCCCCCCCTTATTAGTCTTGTCAGGGACCCCTTTTTTATAATTCTTTTGTTGTATTCCCAACCCAAGACTAGCCTTAGAGCCCTTTCCACGGCTTGAGGTGACTAAATCCACCAAAAGAGGATCTTCTGACATAGCCCCATCCCGCACTACTAAATTCTCCATAGGAGGGATAGGAGTACTAAACTCCCCTGAGAAAGTCAATTCCAAAGGCTGAACTGAAGATTGCACCACACCATTCTCAATCCCCAAATTTGGAATCAAAGCATCCACCTGATCCATGACACCAACCTCTTCCTCATGTTCTAGAACCTGGCCATTCACAAGATGATCGGTAGGGAACCCAACTTGTTGTTCTAAATCTTCAAGAGCATCAAACCTATTGTGAAGCCCATCCATTTGCCTATCAGTTAAAGTTCTCTTTGGCCCCCGGCCTTTATTTCTAGGTTTGACCTGCATAAAACCCTCAGAATCTTTACCACTATCCTGAACATGAGCCTTCCCTTTATCATCTTTGGGCCCGAAAGATTGAGGTTTAGGAGTCATTTTACTCACTACCTTAGGACACTTTTTCTGTAAATGCCCATATTCATGACACAAACGACATCTAAATGGTATGGTTTCATAATCAAGCTGTTGGACCCATGAGTAAGACCCAAAACGGATTTCCAAAGAATCGGGTAAAGGTTTATTCAAATCAAGTTCAACACATATACGGGCACAAGAAATTACCTTTTTATCCTGTGTGAGCTGTGAAGCCCCAACCGGCTTTCCCAAAAGCAATGCAATTGAATGAAAAACATCGTTCCTCCAGAGTTCCACAGGTAACCATGGAAGCCGCACCCATACTGGAACTCGAGACGGGATCTCCTCTGTCGGATTAAAACATGCATGCCATGGTTTGATGAAAAGTCCAACCTGATTATAAAAATACGGGCCACCCTCAAAGGCCTTGCAACGATCCTCCAAGCATGAAAAAACAACCAAAAAATAATTATTGGCCCCCATCATAATATCCATGTCTCCCACGGGATTCCAAACATTGCGCGCCCAAGACTCCAACGCCATAATCGGAACCCGAATACCAAGAAATTTACAAATTAGAGCATGCTTTGACATGTACTCAATATCATCTGTAAGTAAATCGGGTTGAAGAACCAGAACCGGTCTCTCCACAGCCTTCTCCAAACAGCCATTCACCTTCTTAGCTTTAAAAAACCCAGATGGGGAAGAACTCCCATTAATCTCGAAACCATCCCCAGATGAGGACTCACCAGGCCCCATGAGAGCCTCTTGAAACGATCGTCCATTCACACCAATGGCCCCTCCGAACGAAGCCATGTCTTTAAGCTCAAAAGTGAAGAAATACTCTCCACCAAAACCCCTTCGTAGACCACCACAAAGCAGTAGAAAAAATAAAAATAAAAATTACGGCCCCAAACTACAGAAATAACCCGCCCCCAAACTTCAAAAAACCCCCCCCACACCTCTGCAATCACCCACGCAGCAAAAGAGAATATAAACAGAGACATGCACCAGCATGCACACCTCACGGCGATGCATGCAGGCCATACACCCCATCCTCAAACCCTTGCAGCGCCATCCTCATCCAGCATCCATTTATAGCATATTTATGTGATCTTGTGAATTTACTTTCTTTTATATTTATGCATCTTGTTATTTCCATATCCCATTGCAATCTACCTAAAAAGCTAACATTTGCAAGAAGTATAATATCCAACATAGTTTCTCAACTCCTTATTACCCACAAACAAATGGACAAGTTGAGGCAACCAATAAGACGTTGATTGTTATTCTCAAGAAACTAGTTAAAGAAAATCATTGAGATTGGCATACTCAAATCCCCTGAGCATTATGGGCTTATCAAATAAGTATTCACACACCTATCAAGGAAACACCATTGTCATTGGTCTATGGTGTCAAAGCAATCATGCCTCTTGAGCTTGAGATCCCCTCATTACAAATTCATTGTAGGAATTCATAGATGATGACACTACTATACAAGCATGTCTTGATCAACTTACACTCCTTTATGAAGGGCATATTAATGCCTTAGAACATTTACGAGTATACCAAGATCAATTCAAGCATGCTTACAATGCCAAAGTCCATCTATATGAATTCCAAGTAGGAGATCTTGTCCTTAAAGAGAATCAACAAAATACCAATGCTTTACCGCATCTTCATGATAAATTCATGGCTAATTGGCTATGTACATACATTGTCACCCAAAAAGTGGGTCAAGAAACATATAGACAATCCATTCTAGAGGGAGAAGAATGTATTGAACCACTTAACATCATTCACTTGAGAGTGAAGAACACAAGCTTATACTGAGAGGGGGGGTGAACAGTATAAGACCACTATTTTACTTTTATTTTCCAATCAATATTATGTAATGCATCAATAGCAATATCAATAGCAGTAATCAAAGCAATGCACAAATCATCACACACAATAAATACACCAATTTAATGTGGTTCACCCAATGTGGGCTACTCCATAGAGAAAATATTTCACTAATATTTTCTCAGTAAATATCTTGGGAATCCTTTCCCTATTACAATTTTTATGGACCTTTGTCCAAAGTAGATACCTATCCCCTAATCAAGTTTATGGATCTCTATCCATAGGAGAACTCCTTTCTCCTCTACTATGTTTGGTGATCTTATAGAAGAACTACTATATCCACTACACTGGCTAATGGATATCTATCCACTGAAGACTTCTATCCTCACTCAAAAACATGTCTTCACTACCCTAGTTTATGGATATATATCCACTAAATACTGTCATACTCTATACTCTGTCACCTCCAAAGCTTACTCTCTGCTCTGTCTCAAATTTTCACTAAACACAGTCCTTCAGTCTAGTGCAAATCTACTCAATATTTATCTTTGGTCTAGCACAAACCTATCCTCAAATATGCACAAAAATCTATCCCCAAATATACACTAAAAATAGTCCTTCAATATAGCATAAATCTATCCTCAATATCTATCCTAAAGCCTTAACACAAATCTTGACTTAATTTCAAATCAACTCTACTATATCTACCCTAAACCTTAACTCAAGGTTTGAACAAATCAATCAATCAACTCTGCTCTCAAAGACTTATCTCAAATATGCATTGTAAGCTTCCACAAAATCTCGCACTAATCTGTCCACAAGTCCTCTCTAGAACTTATCTAATCTGCTCAAAAATATCTATCCTTAAATCTGTATTGTAAGCTTCCACAAAATCTCACACTAATTTGTCCACAAGTCTTCTCAAATACATGCCTAAAATATGTTCAACAAGTCCTCACTATAACTTGTCCAATCTCATAGAAACATATAGAGAATTGTTAGAGACTCAATATGCTTCACACTCACCACAATGCTCAATCACTTTCAATCTCTCTTTTTATCACATAAACATATAGATAATTGTTAGAGACTCAATATGCTTCACACTCACAAACACTCAACCTATTTCTCAAATCAATTCAAAATATGGAACAATTTGTTTCACAGAACTTGAACTATCATTTCAACACTTCCACTTGACTAGGTTCAACCAGCTCTTCTCATCCAATTACTCAATGAAATAATTCTTGCTAACAAAACCTAGTCCAAGCATATGAACACTCAATTATTTCCAACAATGCTGATCAAACAATCTCACATAACAATGATACTCATGTTCTTTCACAAAATCTAGTTCAAGATATTTTACTTCACATAACAATGATACTCATGTTATTTTACAAACTCTAGTTCAAGATAGTTCACAACTTCACATAACAATGATACTCATATTCTTTCACAAACCCTAGTTCAAGATAGTTCATAAATTCACATAACAATGATACTCGTGTTCTTTTCACAAACCTTATTTCAAGCATATGAAAGGTTTACTCAATATTTCCAACAATGCTTATCCAACAAGGTTTCTAGAATCAACTTTCATTCCAGAAAAAAAACAAACTCAACAATGCTTATCAAACAACCCTTTTTACTCCAACTTAGCCTTCATAACATCCAACAATCACTCTCAAGGAAGATGTGCCCATACCTTTTTGTTTTATGAAGAAGTGCCCTTAAAACTTGTCTTAAACACAATTTTCTTCTTTGCCAATTTCAATGGTTAGATGAAAAAATACTTCACTAACCCTCTCTCAAGAATATTTCTCAATTACAAAAATAATCAAACTTAAATACACCTTATTACTCCTTATTTGAAATTAGCAACCATTAAAGCATACATAAAAATAATTACTTAATTACTCCTTATAATCTCCAATCTTTAATTAACAACCTCCAAAAATCAAACCCTCAAAAATAATGTTGCCTATCCTTTTATCTCCCTCAAACACTCAATATCCAAATTAATTTAGGCAAAAATAAATTTTATAAACCATCAAAAATATTTTATTTTTCCAACCTTAGCACATCCAAAATAATCAAGCGACCAAGGCAAGTAACATTAGCACATACTTTTAAAACTATCCAAAAGGCCTCGACGGATTTCGAACACTAGGCTTCCTCCTGCTGAGCACCTTATCGAGGTGCTAGCCCACCACGTGGGTTACAAGCCTCCATGCAAAAGGGAAGGCTTAAGCCTTCCTCTTATCCCCTTTCAATTGACGTGGCATAAAATAGAACACCCTTATTTCCTTGTAAAATGAACTCGGTGGGTTTCAAACCCTACTCTCCTAGCCTACCGCAAGTCTTAGCGCCACCCGTTGTTGCCAACTGCGCTACACGGTGTTGTGTGAGGACAAAGGAGCCCCACTCCTATTTGTCCTATCCTCTACCACCAATAGCTTTTAAAACACGAAAACCTTACACTCTTTTGTGCATGAATTTTGGAGCATCGATTAAATCGTTATATGATTGGGGGTTTTGACTTAGGATTTAATGTCCTTTTATACACGAAGACCTCATGCCATAAAACGTCAGTGCTAAATCGAATTTTAAATTCTATTAAATATAAACCTTATAACCCACTTTAGGGTTATTTATAAATTTAAATTAAATTATAATTATAATTAAATTAAAATTAAATTATAATTAACTTAAATAATTTTGGAAGTTAATTAAATTAATTAATAAATTAATTTATAATAAAATTATATTAAATAATTTATAATTAATTTAAATTTCCCTTTTTAATATTATAATAAAACATTATAATATTATTTGCTTGGGCCTCTTATTTTCACTTTGGACCACATCTGACCACCTAGAATCGGATCTGACCATCTGGAAGCAGACTCTCCTTTTTGCATTGATTGTGGAACTGCTTCTTGCACTGCTCACTGAAAATGACTTTTGACATCAATGACCACTCACTCTTGACATCAATGACAACTCATCTACTAAAAATATCCAACAATCTCTCCCTTTGTCATTGATGGCAACCCAATTATCTTTTCCAATTTTCTTAACCTTTTTTTGTTCTACTCCCCCTGATAAATTGCTCCCCCTAACTCCATGCTCTCCCTTTAAATCAAAGCTCTCCCCATTACTCAAATCTATCCCTCTTTGAAATCAATGGCAAAGGGTCACCTTTGGGGCTCGAGGCTAATAATGAATCTCTTATCTTAGCCCCTCCCCCGCCTCCTCTTGAGGTGGTTAATTATGGGGTGGGAGTATTTCTACTCCCATAATGCACTGATATTTACCTTTGTCCACTTTCATTCTCATCTGGTCCTTCTAATTCCTTTGATTGTTCATGTTCCTTCTTATCTCTAGAATTTCTACTCTACACCACTTTGTTGTATGTTCATAATTATTGAACTTGTAACACTTAATATTGTTATTCCTTGGAGGTGCAAATATCTTGGGATTTCTCCTAGTGAAGCCATATCTATTCCTGTCATGAACTCTACAATTTATTACCTTGTGATCAATGATTATATGAGTAGCGATACCCATGAAAAATTTGTCTATTTCTAAAGTTCCCATATTCATGTCTTTCATGTGTCCTGCACTGTGAAGCCTTGTGTCCAAATCTGACATGAAAAACATCGTCCATTGAAATTTCCTTGCCTTGACCTCATTGGTCTCTTAGTCTCTTTTACCCTATGTTGGTTCCTATTCCATATATTTCTCTTTTGTGAATTTTTCCTTTCCTTGTTGAACTTTCTATTGTCCAACTCATCCTAGAAATCTCACTTTCACTTACAATGTCTTCTTCTGAAGTTTCTTCTTCTTCAAAACTTGAGGTTGAATCCTCTTCTTATTTATTTTGTTCCTGTTCAAAACCAAGACCTGTTTTGTTTGTTGACTATATTTGTACCTTGATCATATTATCTATGATCTTTGAGTTCTTTTCAAACTTGTGTAACATGTACTTAGACTCTTTTATTTCTTCCCTTAGTAGAGCCACTTCTTGTTCTAACTTTTCAAATTCTAAGACCTTTACTTCTAACTTATCCTTGAACTTCTTTGTCTTAGCAATTGACTTGTTTAGATCCTCTATAATATTTTCTCTCTTCATCACATTCTTGAAACTGAAGCTTAAGTTGGGAATTTTGCTTTCTTACCTTCTTTAATGAGTTAAGAGCATAAATAAGATCTCCCTCAAGATCAACTTCTCCTTTCTCTGATTCTTCCTCTATTTGTTTGCCTTTGAAAACATCTTCATTCTTTTCTAACTTATCTTCTATAGGATCACCTCCTTCTTCTAGTGCCATTAGAATATTCTCTTATGTTCATTCAAGTGTATCTTCATATTTATCATCACTAAAATTTAAACCATTCTTTGTGCAAATATCTTTAAGGTTTCCAAAGTTACCACATCTAAAACACTTGAGAATTATTGGTGACCTTTTCTTAACTTCTTCTTTTTTTAGTTAGAAATAGAACTTCATATTTATCATTATCTGAGAAACTATTATCACTATCACTTGAGTAATTACTTGCCTTGTCTACATAGTAACTCCTCTTCTGTCTTTGAAAGAACTTCTTTCCTTCTTCTTTTTTGTGGAAAACATCCCAAAAGGGATGCCACTTTCGGGTAAGACCCAAGGAGGTA
>JAQPPZ010004529.1:0-177673 GCA_028583015.1 Wollemia nobilis | reverse complement strand
TTATTTATATGTTTGATCAATGTTACAATATAATCATGGCATTTGGCCAGAGCAAGGAGCTGAATATCCGAACAATTTCCATGGAAGACAAGGACAGAGCCAATGGAAGACCACTAGGAAGGATATGGGATCACCTTACCAACTCCACTTGAAACACTCCCTAAAATGGTATTTTGGTAGAGAAATATGCTGAAGTGCCACCAAATAGCTATATAGTATACCATATAAGGGCTATATAAATGGCATATAATTTTTTGTTTTATGCATTAATATATTGTTGTAGTAAAAGACCCTAAATTTATACCCTATTTTTGTGCAATTTTGTGTAAGGTAGTGGTTGCTAATTAAATGCCTCTGGTCCACACTTATAAGTAATGCTATTGTGATTAGGCTACTACGTTTAGCACCTAACATAGCTACAAAAATGATGTTTGGGTTCTATCCCTATAAACCACCAATGCGAAATAAGAAAAGCTAATTTTATTTTCACTCCATCATTAACCTATTCACTACTATTGCTTGGCATAAATCCTACAATTATGTTCTTCCAAGTATTTAAAGGAATTTTTTCCCTACGTATGCGGAAGTATTTTTAAGTAGGTATCAAATATAGAGTGAATCCCTTTCAGTATTAATTATGTGTCATGGATCAATGTTACGCGTACCATAAAGTCTCCCTTGCATACGACCATGTATATTGAGGAAACCAACTCATTCCATGTACCTATAGATATAGGAAAAGTGGGTATATTAGATAGATCAGGTCTTTCGAGTTAGTGGTGTAAATAAATGAAGACCATTTGGTGATATAAGGAATCCTGATAATGTCCATGGTAAATGCCTATCTATAAGATTCTTAGCTCTTGAGAGATCTAAATTTTTCTCCATGGAAGACAAATATGAGGACAATATTGCAAGTTGAAAAGTTTTTGGACATTGTGGCTAACAGAGTCACATGTCAAAAAATAATAGATGATAAACAAGAAATATATGATGATGCAAATTCTAGAGAACTAGTGATCATAGTTCTTGCTATTATTGATGAGATTCAACTGCATATATGTGAAAAAGAAAATGCAAAATATGTATGGGATACGTTGACCACTATTTATAAATAAAGAATCAAGCAACCATTCTTAACCTTCAATTCTAGCTTCACACTCTCAACACGAAGAATGGAGAAAGTGTAGAGGTGTTTCTTTATAAAGTTGCTAATTTGAGAGCCAAATTGCATGCAATGGGAGAAAAAGTGGAAGATAAGCTCTGAACTTCCATAATTTTGAGAGCTTTACCAGATTATTTTAGAATGCTTGTCACTTCCCTCCAAGTTTCTAATAGAAAATTCTCTTTTGAGGAGTTGGTTAATTTTAGACAAGAAGAAGAAGCAAATAATAACGTAAGAGATCAATTATCCAACAATGCACTTATTTCTAAGAAATTTAGGTATAGGAAACAAATTTCATTTCAGAAGGGATCTTTCTCCAAGGGTTCTATCACCTCAAAATTCCTCACAAAAGACACCTCAAATGCAAAAGATGTACAACCACATTTGTGATAAATACAATCACGACACAAAAAATATTGGTTCAACTCCCCCAAAAAAGGTGATAAGAATAAATAATGACCAAAGAAAAAATGACAATACAAACCACGACTAAGAAATAGGTAACAAAGAGGAAATATTGCTATTGAAGAATCAGATTCAGACTCTAAGCAAGCACAAAAAGGGACCTAGATCATAGTTTTTAGGTCTTTTCAAGAATTTTCGGATCCTAATTCCTTCATATAGTGCCCCAAAAATGGATTTTAATGTTTTTTTAAGTTTTTCTCCCAAGTTACTAAAAATAGTAGGTCTTTGGCTAAAAATGACAATTTACCAAAAATAGTAATTTCTTATCTTTAGGGATTTAAGATTTAGGATTTCATTTTAGGGTTTCTCTTGGGATATATATTCCCCTTGTATTGTATTATTAAGTGTGGATCAAATAATGAGAAAATAATATTATTATGGGTTTATTTTTAATTTGTTTACAAATTTTATGTGACTGGAGGTATTTTTTTTGACCTCTTGCAACTGGATTTAGACCACCCACTTGGGATAATCACACCTTGCATGGAGTGACACAATGGGTTGTAATTTAGAGCACATGGTTTAGTTCAATCAAGGGCCTTTGGGAGATTTTTTAAGGTTGTATCCTTGTTAATATGTAATATTCAAGGTTCTAGTTTCTCAAAAAAGGAAAAATGTATGAGAAAGAAAAAAAATTCAACAAGAAAAAGAAATGGGGGCAATGCATCAATATATCTGCTAATATATTCTTGTAAAAATAGTCTTGAATGTTATGTGCTAGTGGTGAACACTTCCTCTCCTTGACATAGTGAAGTACAATCGACATCTACCAGTTATATTCATGCATAAGAAGGTGGGTCCTATAGGAGAGCCAAGCTAGTTAGTGAATCAGTCAAAAAATATATGCAGAACCCTCACACATAGATACACTTAGAAAAATATAATATTCAGGTAAAATGTCACAAATACATACACATACACATACACATACACAATAAGAGGTCTACAAGCAATGGTAAAAAATAGATAGAGGTTCCCATGTATATATAAGTACAAGCAAAATCTTACAAATATTGTGCCAAAAGTGGGGGTTTGATATTGCTCATAAAAAACTCTGAAAACAACAACTATTTTTACAATGAGAAATTAAATAAAAGCCTATAAATGTATACAATTGCAAACTTGTCGATCCTTTACAAAGATAAAACCACTACTATTTAAATATTACAAAAGAATTTTTTTCCCTCCAAAATTTGTAGGATGATATGAATTTTCATCTACCTATCTCTTGGCGATTCTGAATTTTTAATGGAATAGCCCTTGATCATCATTGTTATTAGTCTATAGTTGTTATGGTTGCAGGTATATATCTTTTAGAGTTTCATTATAAAGTGGTCACTAGGATTCCTCTCCTTTTCTACTTGTTGGTTTCCTCCTTGTTGCATCCCATCATTAAGGATATCCTTCAAATGCTTGTGGTGATATGATGCATGAGTTACCATAGGCCACTTACCCAAATTTGTATAGATTATGATAAGCTCTACTGATTTTGAAATGGATAATATTTGGTTTGATCCTCCGCTTGTAACGGAGTCTTTTTCAATTATCATAAGAAAGGATCATCATATTTTGTTAGGAGTGAGGTGTGGATCATATTTCATCGAAAAGGCTTAAAAATGCTCCCTATGGACCCTTTTATTATCAGGTGGTCAACTTGCCCACATAGAAGGAGAGTCTCCACTCCTATATCTACTCTTTGGAGATATTTGTTTGGTGAAATTTGACATGAAATATTCTTAAGACGACATAGATTGTGCTCCCCTAATTTTAGGCTTAGGATCCACATATTATTTTGGGGTACAATCTATTAAGGTTGTAGTGATTTATCACTACAAAGAATATATACTTTTTTTATGATATTTCATGTCATATTTCCATGGTCTTATACATGCATGTCAAGATTAGATAAATCTGTAGTAGTCCATAATTTGGTCATTAAGCCAAATGCTAAACCAATAAAACAAATATTAAGGAAAATACATCTAAAATTTGCTTTACTTGTTAAAGAGGAACTCCAAAAAATTTTAGAAGTTAAATTAATTAAGAAAAGCAATTACTGTGATTGGATTTCCAAAATTGTACCCATAACTAAAAAGGAAGGTATTGTGTGTATATACATTGACTTTCGATTCATAACCAAACATGTCCCAAAGACAAATTTTCTTTACCAAACATAGACATGATCATTGATTTCACTATAGGCTAGGGAATGTTGTCATTAATGGATGGTTTCTTTCGCTACAATCTAATTAAAAGTGCACTAACCTAAGACAACCTTCACTACCCCTTAGAGTAAATTTTTCTATCAAGTCATGCCCTTTGGTCTAAATAATGATGGAGCAACCTATCAATGTGTAATCACATTTATAATTTACAATATGATGTATAATAACATGGAATATTATGTCAATTACCTTCTTGGAGGATCCATAAAATGAGAATATCATGTTAGAGACTTAAGGTGTATCTTTGAACAACTAAGAGAATACAAGGTTTTCCTAAAACCCTCCAAATGTATATTTGGAGTAACCTTAAGAATTTTTTTGGGATTTATAGTCTCCTTGTGTGGAATTGAAGTAGACCCATACAAGATATCTGCTACACAAAAATCAATATCTCTCTTGAATTAGCCGCACTTATTGAATTTATTTTTGACACCCTAAATCAATATCTCTTGTATTTTTGCTAAACTGGTCTTCTTTTCTATTTTTATATTCCCTCCAACACTTCATCCTCATTCATCTCTTTCATTTTTTTCAGACTATTCATAATTTGAGTTATCATTTATACAGGTTTATGTTTCTATGGATAACTTGAAGTCAAAGGGATAGCCACAAAAATTCATTCCTCTTTATGTTGCCCTAAAACCCCTAAAGTGTAAAGGACAAAGTCTATACTAATTTTAATTTTATTGGAAGGAAATGGTTTTCTACTATTTTAGAAAAAATGGAGATGATTTGCTAAGATTAAGTTTATCCTCCTCCATGTTTTTTAAATTGACCTTCGTATATTCATTTGTACTTTTATCTCTTTTGAAACTTGAACTTGTAAGCTAGAATTCCTCATCCATTGCATATATTAATTTCTTTTGATCCCTCATCCTTTACATATTTTTTAGTTTCTTCATATATTTTCTTTAAATGAACCATAAATGCCTTCTCCATTTAATGAGATAAAGGGGATCTCTTTGCCACTTTTTTTAGTAAAAAATCCTTGATCTAGGCTAGTTTCTATTATAATATGATCTCCTTGCTCTATCTTTCAAATGTTTGTCTTATGACCAAAAATTTTCATCTCTTTATCAATTGTCTTGATGTGGATTCAACAAAAAGCTATAGTTTGCATTAGAATGTGTGCTTAAATAAGCAGCAGGAAGAATCTTTCAAATGTTTGTCTTATGACCAAAAATTTCCATTTCTTTATCAATTGTCTTGATGTGTATTCAACATAAAGCTACAATTTGCATTAGAATATGTGCTTAAATAAGCACCCCAAAATTTCCATCTCTTTATCAATTATCCTGATGTGGATTCAACATAAAGCTATAGTTTACATTAGAATATGTGCTTAAATAAGCACCATGAAGAAGAAGCGTACACGATGTTATTGTTAAATCTATATAGCAAGATAAGAAATCTAATAGTCATCTTCACAACCATATAACTCTAGTATATTCTAACAATATGCTAGGTTAACTCTAGAAGAGTACTAACAAACTAAACCTAACATGAGTTTTACATTTGAAAAGTCTAGAACAATAAATACCTAAGCCTAACTATTACATCACATTGTGTTCGTCATCATGTCTTTACTTGATAATATTATCATTTATTGGCTTCATAGCATTTATGGCATCACAATAGAGTGTTTTTATAATTCAGTTGTTGATCTTATTCTCTTGATTCATATTTAATATCAATGTATTTATAATAAAAAATTTAAAATATTGACAATAATACATACTACATTTTGATTTATCAATAGTTTATCCCTCCCAAATAAGGTCCCCTAAAGTATTACCAATATTATTTAAAAACATTTTTTTGTCAATAAATTAATATAAATATAAAAAACCTAAACAAATAAACTTTTCTATTAATTTCTTATAAAAAGATATAAATTATACTATGATTTTTTTTGTCAATAAATTAATATAAAGATAAAAACCCTAAACAAATAATTTTTTTTATTAATTTCTTATAAAAATATATAAATTATACTATGGTTGATTATAATAATAGGCAATATAAAATTTTGCCTAGATATATTGGCCTCACACTAGCATAGTTAATAAACTAATAAACCTAGCTGCCCTCTTTAAGGACCCAAAGAATAATAAAAAAAATATTCTTCTAAAATAAGGTTTGTTAAACATTAAATTAACATTAAATTGATATATCTTTGTTCTAGGGGATAGTGCAAATGTTCAGGCTTTAACGAAGCTACAAGATGAGGACAAGGAAGAGGCCGAGGCAGAGGACAACAACAAAGAGGCAAAGGCCAAAGCAACTCCTACAGAGGAGGAAATCAAAACAGAGGTGGAAATCAAAACAGAGGAGCCAATCAAAACCAAAGCGACAATGCAGGCCATGGAAATCAAGGACGAGGAAGTAACAAAACTAAAACGGCTTGTTTCAATTGTGGGAAACAAGGACACTTCGCTTGTGATTGCTGGTCAAAGTCTTCAAAAGATCAAAGCAGTCAATATGTCTCATTTTATGGAGAAGAAGAAGGCATTGTTGGCAATTTTGGGTACCTTGGGTACATTGCATTTGCTCAAGTGTATAAGTTGTCATTGATGTCAAGAAGCTTTTGAAGGAATTTGATTTGATATAAAATAATTTGTTTTGATGAAGGTTCGACATGACAGGTTCGAAAGAAAGTAAGTTGGAAAAATGTCACGATATCGTGACATGTCACATTTTTGCAACTTAAGCAGGAGAGAGAAAGCTTTTTAGAAAAGTGTCGTGATATCGTGACATGTCGCATTTTTGCGACTTAAGCAGGCGAGAGAAAGCTTTTTAGAAAAGTGTCACGATATCGCGACATGTCGCAATTTTGTGACTCAAAGAGGAGAGAGAATGTTTGGAGTCAGAAATGTCACGATTTCACGACATATTGCAAGGAAGGTTGAACGGACGAAAAAGTTTCACGATTTCATGACATGTTGCAAGAGAGAGAGTCCAAAAGAAAAAGTGTCGCGATTTGTGACATAATGCAGGAGAGAGAGTCCTGGAGAAAAAGAAAAGAGCTAAGGAGAAAAAGTGTCACAATTCCATGACAAGTCAGAAGACAAAGTGGAAGCAAGATAAAGTGTCACAATTTCATGACATGCAGCAAAGGGAAGAGTCTGAAAATGAGAACTATCACGATTTCGCGACAGGTTGCAAAGAAGTCGTATGGAAGCTGAAAGCATCACGATTTCACGATAGGCTGTAAAGAAAATGTACGAAATCTAGAAGTGTCACAATTTCATGACAAATTAAAGGAGGAAGAGCTCAAAGGTGAAAGCGTCACGATTTCGTGACATGTTTCGTTTTTACTAGTGCAAGCAGTCAAGAGTGCAAGGAAGAGAAAGTGTCACGATTTCGTGACAGATTGAGATGGCAGCGTTCGGTTGGAGAAAGTGTCACGATTTCACAACAAAAACAAAATGCAAGCCTTCTATAGGAGAAGTGTCATGATTTCACAACAAAAGTAGATAGGAAGGCTATGAAGACAGAAGTGTCACGATATCATGACAAAAGCAAAGTTGATGCTGACTAAGTCAGAAGTGTCACGATATCACGATAGGAGCTTAGTTGAAGTCGACAAAGGCTGAAGTGTCGCGATATCGTGACAAAAGCCAAAAGGAAGTGTGCGGTTGCAAAAGTGTCATGATATCGCAACATGTTGTAGTTTCATTATAGAAGCTACAGAAGAGTTACAGAGGTAGTGAAGCGACAAAGTTAAATGTGAGCCGACGATGTTTAGGGTTTGCAACCGACGTAGTTTAGGGTTTGTAGCCAACATAGTTTAGGGTTGTGCAACAGACTAAGATCAAAGTTTTTGATCTTGAAAGTGTTAGTATAAAATGAGGGTTGTTTGGAGAGTTGAGTGTGTATCGAACGTGTTGTTGAAGTGATCAAGTTAAGTGCGAAGCAAGAATGCACAGGGAGCAGAAAAGCACAAAGCTGTTGGGTGCATCATTTTTGTGACATTCAAAGATAATGGGCAAGCTTTGTGAGAGCTTGTGAGCAGGTTTTGGACAAGTCATTGAGAGGGATTTTTGGATAGATTTGAGGAAGCTTTTGTTGAGATTGTGGAGCATTTTGGGCAGGTTCTAGTGAGAACTTGCAAAGCAGATCTGAGACAAGTCTTGGTGAAGACTTGGGTGAAGATCAAGCAAGCTTTAGTGAAAGCTTGTGAACCACTTTTGTGAACCAGATTTGAGGACCAGTTGAGGACAAAGATTGGTGTAGATTTGAGGATAGATTTGTACCCAAACCAAAGAAAGAGGACGAGGAAATTTGTGCCAGATCGAAGGACTATGTTTGGTGTAGATTAGAGAAAGAGAATGAGGACATTTGTGCTAAATCGAAGGACTGTGTTTAGTGCAAATTCGAGGACCAGCTTTGGAGGTGATAGAGTTGAGGACAGAGGTCTCCAGCCAGAGCAGGGAGGACATGTGTCTTTTGTGGATAGAGTTCCATTTGCTAAGGGCAGCAGAGGTAAATGTCTTCTAAGAGGATCACCAACTAGAGCAGAGCTAGGGGATTGGTGTCTCCCATGGGTTGGTGCCCACGAAATCGATATTAGGGGATTGGTGTCTCCTTTGGGTTGGTGCCCATAAGCATTGTAATCAGGAAAGTTATTCCTCGAATTTGGATTGATAAAATTTAGTGAAAGATTTTATCTGTGGATGTAGCTCACATTGAGCGAAACACGTAAATTGGTGTATCATGTGTGTGTGACAATTTGTACATTGCTTTGGTTTTTGCTATTAATATTTCCATTGATATATTGTATAATATTGATTGGGATAAGAAAAGTAAAAAAGTGGTCTTATACTGTTCACCCCCCTCTCAGGATAATCTTGTGTTCTTCAATTGGTATCAGAGCCGGTGCCTTCGAAAAGTTTAACAACTTTAAGGAAAAGCTAGTAAAGAACACAATGGATTATTCAAGTGGCAATGCAACACCTATTATTGATGGGTCAGATTTTGGTCTTTGGAGTGCAAGGATGAAGGTTCATCTAATGGCACTTGGTAATGAAGTATGGGAAGTGATTGAAGATGAGTACACTATTCCTGTACATGGTCCAAATACTAAAGAAGAAAGGCTCCTACATCACAAAAATTCAAAAGCAATGAATGCAATCCTGAAAGGCTTACAGAAAGCAGATCTCACCAAAGTAATTCACTACAAAATAGCTAGTGAAATGTGGAAACAGCTGCAGGTGGTTCATACAGGTGATACAAATGTCAGAAAGGCCAAGTTGAGACACTTCAAAGGTATGTTTGAACAACTCAAGATGAATGATGATGAAAATATTAGTGACTACATGCTTCGTATGGATGAGGTTGTTAACTCCATGAAAGACTTAGGTCTTGAGCTTGCTGAAAATGATGTTTGCGATAAGATTTTAAGATCTCTTCCTAATAGATTTAGTGAAAAGATTTCTACTATTGAGGAAGCTAAAGATTTGGATAAGTTGAAAAAGGATGAGCTCCATAGTATACTTGCAGCATTTGAGTTGAGAACTCAAGTGAAGGTTGATGTCAAGAAAGAGGCAACCTTCAAGGCTACCAAGAAATCCAAGGGTAAACAACTTCAAGAGAGTGATGAGTCTTCTAGTGATGAAGAGGCATACTACAACAAGAAAGGCAAGTTCTCTAGAAAGCACAAAAGCGTGAAAAATATAAGTTGTTTCAATTGTGGAAAGTTTGGTCATTATGCTACAGACTGTACTATTCCCAAGGATGAAAGTGACGAAGATAAACAGAATTCTAAGAGCAAGGATTCTGAAAAGCACATGCATCACAAAAAGAACAAAGATGAGCACAACAAGGAAAGAGGTATTCTCACAAGCACAAGAATATTTTCTACCTAGAAAAAGCAAGTAAGTGTTCTAGTAGTGATAGTGAAAGTTATTCAAGTGATATTGAAAATGAGATGTTGTTCATATCAGAAAAAGAGGAAAAACCGAAACATAGATTCATTATCATTAAACGTCTTAGATGTGGAAATTTTGGTCACCTTGAGGATGATTGTACAAATAATGATTTGGTTTCTAGTATGTATGAGGATGCTTCAAAAAACTATAAGGAAGATGCGTGTATGGTTTTTGAAAAAGGTAGCACCTCTAGTGATAAGAAATCTGAAAAAGGCTTTGATGATTCAGAAAGCAAACAAATAAAGGATCTTGAAAGTGAACTTACTAACGCTCTTAGTGTTTTGAAAAAGGAAATAAAGAAGAATGCTAGACTCAAGGATAAGTTAGATGAATGTTGTATGGAGAGAGATGATCTTATAGAAAGTCTTGACTTCTCTATGGCTAAGACACAAGAACTCAAGGATGAGTTAGAGTATAAGGTTCTTGAGTATAGTGAGTTAGAACAAAAAATGGATTCTTTGAAAGAGGAAACTAAAGAGTACAAGGATAAGCTTTACAGGTTTCAAGATAGCTCCAAAAAGTTTAAGTCACTCATCAAAGGTCAAAGAAAGACAACGGATAAAACAAGCCTTGGTTTTGTTAAGCCACAAAAGGAACAAGCTGGAGAATCTAGTAAGAGACTCCAAAAGGAAGAGAGTTCTGATGAGGAAAGTATTTCAGATCATGAGTCCTTGAATGATAGATGCGTAGAAATAGAAAACAAAATTCAGAATAAGAAGAAGTTTTCAGGACCCAAGAGGTCGAATAAAGGAAAATTTCATGGCAGATGTTTGGTGTGTCACAGGTTTGGTCACATAGCTGCACATTGTATGGCTCAAGTGATGAAGGTAAACGACAATTTCAGAAGCGCTAGTTTCTTTCAAGGGTATTGCTACTCTTGTCAACATTTTGGGCACAAGGCAGTCTATTGCAAGGTTAATTACAAGAACAGGTTTGATCAAAAGAGGTTCAACTAGAACAGGTTTAGTCAAAACAGGGTTAGTCAGAACTGGCGGATTCAAAGAACAGGTATGCCTAAAAGAAATAACATTGTTACTTGTTATAAGTGCAACAATGGAGGTCACACAACTAGACAGTGTAAAGCTAAACTTCCAAGGTATAGGAATAGGAACAGTGGTATGAACAGGTCCAAGGATCAAGGCATGGATAAGAACAGGAATGATAACAAGAACAGGAACAGGAATACGGGCAAAGAGTTCAAGAGAAGGCTTGGTAAGGAAATTATAGACGCTAATGATGATCAGTGCCTAATGGGAGTTTTACTCCCACCCTAGAATTAATCACCTCATCAGGAGGTGGGGAAGGGACTAAGCTAAGAGGCTAATTCTTAGTCCCGAGTCCCAAAGGTCGCCCTTTGCCATTGATGACAAAGGGGGAGAGATATGAGTAAGGGGGAGAGCTTCAAAGTGAAGAGGAAAGCTTCAAGTCAGGGGGAGCAAAACTTCAAAGAAATATTCTCAGTTGTGGGCATAGTTCGTCAGTTGTTAAGCATAGTTGGTTTCAGTTTTGGCTCTTGAGAAGCGTTTTTAGTAAAGGTTTGCCATCAATGACAAAGGGGGAGATTGTTGGCAATTTTGGGTACCTTGGGTACATTGCATTTTCTCAAGTGTATAAGTTGTCATTGATGTCAAGAAGCTTTTGAAGGAATTTGATTTGATATAAAATAATTTGTTTTGATGAAGGTTCGGCATGACAGGTTCGAAAGAAAGTAATTTGGAAAAATGTCGCAATATCGCGACATGTCGCATTTTCACGACTTAAGCAGGAGAGAGAAAGATTTTTAGAAAAGTGTCGCAATATCGCAACATGTCGCATTTTCATGACTTAAGCAGGCGAGAGAAATTTTTTTAGAAAAGTGTTGCGATATCGCGACATGTCGCAGTTTCACGACTCAAAGAGGAGAGAGAATGTTCGGAGTCAGAAATGTCATGATTTTGTGACATATTGCAAGGAAGGTTGAACGGATGAAAAAGTGTCACGATTTTGCGACATGTTGCAGGAGAGAGAGTCCGAAAGAAAAACTGTCACGATTTGCGACATAATGTAGGAGAGAGAGTCCAGGAGAAAAAGAAAAGAGCTAAGGAGAAAAAGTGTCACGATTTCGCGACAAGTCAGAAGACAAAGTGGAAGCAAGATAAAGTGTCACGATTTCATGACATGCAACAAAGGGAAGAGTCTAAAAATGAGAACTGTCGTGATTTTGCGACAAGTTGCAGAGAAGTCGTACGGAAGCTGAAAGCGTCACGATTTCATGATAGGCTGCAAATAAAACATACGAAAGCTAGAAGTGTCGTGATTTCACAACAAATTCAAGGAGAAAGATCTCAAAGGTGAAAGCATCACGATTTCATGACATGTTCCATTTTTTCTAGTGCAAGCAGTCAAGAGTGCAAGGAAGAGAAAGTGTCACGATTTCGTGACGGATTGAGATGGCAGCGTTCAGTTGGAGAAAGTGTCGCAATTTCACGACAAAAACCAAATGCAAGCCTTCTATAGGAGAAGTGTCATGATTTTACGATAAAAGCAAAGAGGAAGGCTATGAAGACAGAAGTGTCATGATATCGCAACAAAAGCAAAGTTGATGCTGACTAAGTTAGAAGTGTCGCGATATCGCGATAGGAGCTTAGTTGAAGTCGACAAAGGCTGAAGTGTTGCGATATCGCGACAAAATCCAAAAGGAAGTGTGCGGTTGCAAAAGTGTCATGATATCGTGACATGTTGTAGTTTCACAACAGAAGCTATAGAAGAATTATAAAGGCAGTGAAGCGACAAAATTAAATGTGAACCGACGATGTTTAAGGTTTGCAGCCGACGTAGTTTAGGGTTTGAAACCGACGTAGTTTAGGGTTGTGTAGTTGAATAAGATCAAAGTTTTTGATCTTGAAAGTGTTAGTATAAAAGGAGGGTTGTTTGGAGAGTTGAGTGTGTATCAAATGTGTTGTTGAAGTGCGCAAGTTAAGTCTACGGTGCGCAGAGAAGCGAGTCATGCTGAATCGAGCTAAGTGCGAAGCAAGAACGCACAGGGAGAAAAAAAGCGCAAAGCTATTGGGTGCATCATTTTTGTGACGTTCAGAGATAATAGGCAAGCTTTGTGAGAGCTTGTGAGCAGGTTTTGGACAAGTCATTGAGAGGGATTGTTGGACAGCTTTGAGCAAGCTTTTGTTGAGCTTGTGGAGTCAGGTTTGGGCAGGTTCTAGTGAGAACTTGCAAAGTAGATCTGAGACAAGTCTTGGTGAAGACTTGGGTGAAGATCAAGCAAGCTTTAGTGAAAGCTTGTGAACCACTTTTGTGAACCAGATTTGAGGACCAGTTGAGGATAGAGATTGGTGCAGATTTGAGGACAGATTTGTACCTAGACCAGAGAAAGAGGACGAGGACATTTGTGCCAGATCGAAGGACTGTGTTTGGTGTAGATCAGAGAAAGAGAATGAGGACATTTGTGCTAAACCGAAGGACTGTGTTTAGTGCAAATTTGAGGACCAGCTTTGGAGGTGATAGAGTTGAGGACAGAGGTCTCCATCCAGAGCAGGGAGGACAGGTGTCTTCTATGGATAGAGTTCCATTTGCTAAGGGCAGCGGAGGCAGAGGTCTTCTAAGAGGATCACCAGCTAGAGCAGAGCTAGGGGATTGGTGTCTCCTATGGGTTGGTTCCCACGAAATCGAGATTAGGGGATTGGTGTCTCCTTTGGGTTGGTGCCCATAAACATTGTAATCGGGAAAGGTATTCCCTGAATTTGGATTGATAAAATTTAGTGAAAGATTTTATCCATGGATGTAGCTCACATTGAGCGAAACACGTAAATTGGTGTCTCATGTGTGTGTGACGATCTGTACATTGCTTTGGTTTCTGCTATTAATATTGTCATTGATATATTGTATAATATTGATTGGAATAAGAAAAGTAAAAAAGTGGTCTTATACTATTCACCCCCCCCCTCTCAGTATAAGCTTGTGTTCTTCAGGAACCTCAAATATTTTTCTTTCATATGGACAGTCAGATCAAAATCTCAAAGACACATGGATTTTAGATACTGGTTGCTCCAACCACATGAGTGGCAAAGAAAATATCTTTGCTACATTAGATTCAAATTATAAATCCCATGTTAAGTTAGGGGATAATAAATCTTTGCAAGTTGAAGGCATTGGAGCTATGGAAGTTCCAACAAAAGAAGGCCTTAAAAAGGTGAATAACATATACTATACTCCACAGATACAACACAATTTGTTAAGTGTTGGCCAAATGATGGAGAAGCATTACAAATTAGTTTTTGATGAAGGAAAATGTACAATCCTTGATAAAAACAATTGTAACAGAGTCATCATAGAAGTACCTATGACAAAGAATAGGTTATTCCCTCTAAAATTTGGTGAGCCAGGGGGAGCTCAACTTGCAAATATTGCTATTTCAAATCCAAGTGTATTGTGGCACTTGAGATATGGTCACCTCAATTCCGCTAGCTTGAAAATGTTAACTTCACAAGCTATGGTGATAGGACTACCAAAAATTCAAGAACATAAGAAGGTATGCAAAGCATGTGCTTTGGGAAAGCACTCTAGAACAAAGTTTCCAAAAGGGCAAGCATGGAGAGCAAGCTATCCTCTTCAGCTAGTACATTCGGACATCTGTGGTCCAATGCAAACAAAAAGCCTTGGAAACAATTCTTATTTCCTAACATTCATAGATGATTATTCTATAATGTGCTGGATCTATTTTCTGAAACACAAATATGAAGCATTTGATTGCTTCATAGACTTTCGAAATAATGTAGAAAAGCAATGTGACTACTATGTCAAATGTCTTTGCACTGATAGAGGAGGAGAGTACTCCTCAAATGAATTTTTAAATTATTGTAAGCAAAATGGGATAAAATGCAGTTCACCACTACCTATACCCCACAATAGAATGGTGTGGCCGAAATAAAGAACCACACCCTTGTTGAAATGGCACATACGATGCTTCAAACAAAGCATTTAACATACAACTATTGGGTAGATGCAGTGAGAACTAGTGCATATATTCTAAATAGAAGTCCAACTTCTAGTTTAGATGGTATCACTCCTTATGAAGGATGGTATGGTAAGAAACCAAATGTCAAACATTTTCGAGTATTTGGTTCTTTAGCTTATGCACACATTCCTGAGGAGAAGAGAAAGAAGCTTGATCCCAAGATTCAAGCATGTATTTTTGTAGGGTATTGTGAATCTACCAAAGGGTATAGATTGTACAATCCCAAGACACATAAAATAGTTATCTCCAAGGATGTAATTTTTGATGAAGGGGGAGAATGGGGTCATAAAAAATTTGTTGATATAGACTCTAATTATGAAAGTTCCACATTTGTACAGCCCAAGAAAAGTAGTGGAAGTAGTTCCCCTCCACAAAGTCCACATCAAGAATCTTCATCGAGTACATCAAGTGGTACATCAAGTCCAAGAGGAACTCCTTTGTTGGCACCTCCAAACTCTTTGAAATGATTTCAAAGATCTGTAAGCACTCCAAGTCTGATGGATACTGATCCAGTTTCTCAAAGGAAAGAAACAAATAAAGGAAAGCGCATACTATAGAGTCATCCATCTTCTCAAATGTTGGATAGGAATTTCCAACAAAGATACACTAGGAGTCAAGCTAGTGAGATGAACGACATTTTTTCAAGACTTGAAAATCTTCACATGTCAGGAGATGATGAGTCTCATGAACCAAGGGGTGATGTAGTCAATTATGCTTTGTTGGCTGCTGCATAGCTAGAACCATCTAGCTATGAAAAAGCATGTACTGAAAGTATATGGCAAGATGCCATGGAAGAGGAAATATCCTCAATTAAAAAGAATGATACTTGGGAGCTTGTGAAGCTTCCCAAGGGAGAAAAATGTGTTGGATGTAAATGGGTCTATAAGACCAAATTCAATGCTGATGGAAGCATTGAAAGGCACAAGGCAAGATTAGTAGCTAAGCGTTTTACTCAAAAATATGGCATAGATTATGAGGAAACCTTTGCTCCAGTTGCTCGACAAGAAACAATCAGAACTGTTCTTTCCTTGGCATCCCATAAAGGATGGAACATTCAACACATGGATGTGAAAAGTGTATTTTTAAATGGATACCTGACAGAAGAGGTGTATGTTCAACAACCTCAAGGTTTCCAAGAACAAGGAAAAGAGAACCTTGTTTATAAATTGAAAAAAACACTTTATGGCCTCAAGCAAACACCACGAGCGTGGTACTCACACATTGATGGCTATTTTAGCGAGTATGGTTTCATAAAAAGCAAGAGTGAACCAACTCTATACTACCTTAATAATGGAGTAGATATCCTCATAGTTTGTTTATATGTGGATGATCTAATATTTATGGGTAGTAATAATAAAATGAATATGGAGTTCAAAAACTCCATGATGAATCAGTTTGAGATGAAGGATCTCGGATTAATGAGATACTTCCTAGGCATGGAAGTACATCAATCAAAGCAAGGGATCTTCATATGTCAACAGAAATATGCTCATGACATGATCAAGAAATTTTCTATGCAGAAGTGCAAATCAGTTGCAACACCAACAGGACATGGAATCTAGCTAAGCAAAGATGATGGAGCACCAAAGGTTGACATGACCAATTTTAGAAGCATGGTTGGGAGTTTAATGTTTCTCACCAACACTAGGCCAGATATACAGTATGCTATTTCTCTAGTATCAAGGTTTATGGCTTGCCCATCCGAGCTGCACCTTCAAGCAACCAAACGAATTTTACGATATGTAAAAGGTACATTGGATTTTGGAATCCATTACCACAAGTCTAACTCTGTGAAGTTAGTTGGTTATAGTGACAGCGATTGGGGCAGTAATATAGATGACAAAAAATCTACATCAGGGAACTGTTTTAGTCTAGGTTCAGGACTAATAACTTGGAGTTCCAAGAAGCAATCTGTTGTAGCATTATCATCTATAGAAGCTGAGTATATAGCCATTACCCATGCTAGTACTCAAATCCTCTGGTTGAGGAAAATCCTTGAAGAGATTGGCAAAAATCAAATTGGTCCAACCAAACTGAATTGTGATAATATTAGTGCCATACAGTTGGCATATAATCCGATCCACCACAAAAGGTCAAAACATTTTGATATGAAGTATCACTTCATAAGAGATATGGTGGAACAACAGATAGTTGAGCTTCAATACTACAACACTTTGGATAATCTAGCAGACATCTTCACCAAAGGCATGGCTAAAGCTCAATTTATAAAGCTGAGAGACTGTATAGTCAGTCCTGTCAACTTTAAGGGGGAGAATGTTGGAAATAACGCATGGAAAATTTTTATTTTTACCATAGTAAGGTTGGACCTTACCTTTTACCTCCCTGGACGGTAGATACTGGATGACAGAGGTTTGACGGCATGGGCGGCAAAGAGAACGAATTCTAATTTTCTTCTTCTTTCCTCCCTATTTTCCTTCATCCTTTCTCTTTCCCCTAAGTTAGCGATTATGGTTTATTTCCTTCTATTTAAACCTTGTAACTGCAGATTAATTCCTAATGCAAGTTTATTCTATTTTCTCCTAACTTTTTCTTCCTGGTTACTAACCTAAGCTCCTATCACAATAAGTTGTTGATATTATTCTCTTGATTAAAATATTGACAATAATACATACCACATTTTGATTTATCAATAGTTTATCTCTCCCAGATAAGTTCCCCTAAAGTATTACCAATATTATTTAAAAACTTTTTTTTTGTCAATAAATTAATATAAATATAAAAACCCTAAACAAATAAACTTTTCTATTAATTTCTTATAAAAAGATATAAATTATACTATGATTTTTTTTTTTCAATAAATTAATATAAAGATAAAAACCCTAAACAAATAACTTTTTTATTAATTTCTTATAAAAATATATAAATTATACTATGGTTGATTATAATAATAGGCAATATAAAATTTTGCGTAGATATATTGGCCTCACACTAGCGGTAGTTAATAAACTAATAAACCTAGCTACCCTCTTTAAGGAAACAAAGAATAATAAAAAAAATATTCTTCTAAAATAAGGTTTGTTAAACATTAAATTGATATATCTTTGTTCTAGGGGATAGTGTAAATGTTCATGCTTTGGCTCTTTTTCATGAGGTCCAAGGTTCAAAGGGCGTGTGAAAGGTCGTGGGCGGATGTGTGAAGGGTAGGAATGTATGGATGTATGTTTGGTCTCTATTGATAAGTTGGGCTCTCACCCTTGTCAAAGACCATGGTTAAAATGGGATGCTCGACCTTAAACCTTGGTCATAGGATTTCTCACACTAACCTTGATAATAATATATATTTTTTCTTTTAAGCAAAAAAAAACCCCTTGCGGGGCCGCCTTGGCATGAGAGACCGAACACGAAGTTCAACACCATCAAAGTCACCCGTGCCTGCACCGACATTATCAATTGGATTTTGGATGCCCAATTCAAATTTTTGGTAGGGTGGAGATTTGAACCTAGGACCTCCCTCGGAGGATTGCCCTCTCCTCTCCAACTCACCTGCAACACCTGGATTATAATATATCTTTAAATTTTCATCAATAAAATTTAAATAACCTCAAAATAAATGTAAGTGACCGTTATATTTCTATTTTAAAAAACAACTTCGAAAGTGCCGACCCAAAAAGGGTTTAATAACAATCAAAGATTGAGGGTATTAAAAGCAAAGCAATGTCCTCACTCTACAAAAATCCTATACCCTTGCTCGCCACTTCGACCCCGAACAAGTGGACGTCGCATCAATAGCGCTGTTGTGTTTTTGGGAGCGTAGTGTCTTTCCCTTCCCTTGTTTTTTTCTTTGTGTTTGAATAATGGAGAGCACAGTGGCTTCGTGGATGAGAAAGAACGACGAAAGCCTAAGAAATGCGTGGTTAGAGATGAAAAGGATAGACCAAGACGGTGTGGAGTTTAAAGTCGAGGGAGGCAGGTATAGCTTCCATCTCATTGTGCCTTCTGCTATTTTCCACGATGAAGATTTCGACCAAGGTGCAGATTTCTTCCTCGCATACAGTCTAGACAACCAAAATGTGGAAGAATTCGACCAAAAATTAGAGGCGCTGAATGAAAAGATTCAAAATGTGAATGTGAGGCTAGGCCCCAAAGCACTGGAAAATGTTCTTGATCACACAGTCAATGTGTTTACCACATTATCAATTGGAGGTGTGGGGAGCAGAGACTCTTCTAAAAACCTGAGTTCTCTCGTGGAGAAGAAAGTGCTTGGTGGCAGCTCCCACTGCCCGCAATTGCAGGCCGTGATGAAAGAGTTCAAAAACATTTGCGCGGCAATTTCAAGGGCCGCACGGGAAGGAAAGGAAGGGGAGTTCCTCCACGGCGTCGCAGTGGAATTACCAGACGAAACAGAAATATGCAGGTGGCATGTGCGGATGAACGTTCAACTGTTCAAAGACAGTGCATTGTATGAAGATCTCAACGAGTATTCTAGGGTTAGGGTTAGGGTTGCAAAGGTGAAGGAGGAGAACGTGTGTGTGTTGCTGGAGATGACCTTCTCTGAGGATTACCCTTTTGCGCCGCCTTTTGTTCGAGTGGTGCGGCCCAAGTTTAAATTTCACACGGGACATGTGACCCTCCACGGTGCCATCTGCATGGAGGTCCTCACGCCCAGCGGTTGGCTCCCTTCGTTTTCCATGGAGAACATCCTTGTTCAGATCCACCATGCCATGCTCGAGGGTGACGGTCGCCTCCAAACGCACGACACAACAGACTACTCTGCAGGCGAAGCTCGGTTCGCTTTCGAACGGGTTGCCCGCGACCATGGATGGATCAAATGAGAGCGATAGATGTCTTTCTAAATCTTCATCTCTACAATTAGTAGCTAGCACTAGGTTAGAACACTTGCAATTCATGCCAGGGAAGCTTTGCTTGCCCGCCTCTTTTTTATTTTTCATGTTTAGTTTTTAAGCTTTTCCATGATATTCTCTCCTTATGGCTAGAGAGTCTTCCAGAATATTTTTAATAGTTTCCCAGTTTAATTAAGGATTTTCCTTTCTTCTTCTAAAAGGGCCTATCAAATGCTTTTTATCTCCAATTCACTTTTAAATTCTGGGTTAAGAGCAGTTTAAACTCTTCCTAGAATATAATTGTAAAAGCTTTTTCTTATTCCTATATGCAAGTTTCTTTTTTAAAGCAATTCGTCTAATCTTTAGACATAAAATCATTATATTAGTTTTTTAATAAGTTATAGATGATGTTAAGATATTTATAATTAGATGTAAAATTTATTTTGGAGCTACTAAATTTGATTCTCCAATTTAGTAGTTTTGTTGTCTTTTCATTGAGTTCATTCTGAGATGGGATTGAATTTAACTCATCAACCAATATTTAAAATTTTATTATCCTTAGCTTATTTACAAGATTTTTGCTTATTGATGTTTACCTTGATTCCTTCAGTTTTATATTTCTTCTTCAACTTTTGTATAATTTCATATAGTCCATAACAGCCATTTTGTATGTTTCTTTCGCCAATATTATTTTCCCTTCTAGATTGAATTTAATTAAATAATTTGTTAAAAAAAGGCCATATAATTAATAGTATGAATAGAGATGATATTCATATAATCATCTGAAGACTCGTTTAGATTTATCTCTTACAATTTAAGACATAAATGCAATTTTTTTAACATCTATAAGTTTTTCAAAACAATTTTTTTTTTTTATAGTTAACATATTATTAATTTAAAAATATAAAATCATTATATTTTTTTTCTAATAAGTTGTACATAGGATATTATTATTATTATTATTATTATGCTGGAGAAAAGGGTGTTGTACTTGGCCCCCCACCCTTAAATCATAATTATCTCCTTTAGAGATTAATATTTTACACACATATTTAATTGTCATCTTAATTGAGTTCTTATAGCTAGATACCTACATCTTTTTTCATAAAAAATGAATTCTTGATTTTTATTTTTTTGATCTTCTTCAATTTTCTTTGTAAATACAAATATTCCTAAATTTGGTGTTCTTCTTTGTATAGTGGGAAGGTTTACAATAAGAAGATAATATTTTTTTTTGCTTGATAATAAGGGGTTGTACTTGGGTCCCCCACTCTTGATAAATTACATCTCTCTTCTTTACAACTTGATATTTTACAAATAAATACACTTATCATATCAATTGAGATGTTATAGCTAGAAACCTACATCATTTTACATAAAATGTTTGAATTATTTATACTTATTTTTTGGATCTTTTCAAATATCTGTTTGAATACAATTAATCTATAATTTAGCATCTTTCTTGATATTTTCTATAGTAGTATTCACAATGCCAAAACTTCACCTCTACTATCTATGCCATGCATCTTAGTAGGGTAATATTTTCAAAACATCGTACTATCATAGTCTACTTTATCAAAACTGGATTGCTAGTTTCCTTCCTGAAAGACAAGTGCAACCACAAAATATAATAAATAGTCTAAATGAAAAAACATTATTGTTACAAAATAAAATAGATAGTACCAATGGAAAAAGTTAAAGTAAAACTAATCATTAATTGATTTCGACAATTAAAATTTATTGTTAGCTTCAACTAGACTTTCTACTTCCTTTAACGATAAAAAGAAGAATTTAAATTCATGATACTCAATTAAAACATCTCTATTGGCTAGTTTATCTACACATTTGTTTCCTTCCCTTAGTATATGTGTAAACCTAATTTATTCAAACTATTTAGCAAGATATTGAATTTCCAAAATTATCTCTTGTATATTCCATGAAGCCTTTGCTTTCCTCAAAATTATATTTAGTACTATGAGAGAATTACCTTCCATCCATAATCTATTCCATTTTATTTTTTTACATATTTTTAACCCTTCTAAATTTGCCGAAGCTACAACTTAATTATTTGTCTTTAAACCTCTATTGAAAGCATAATGAGATAAAATATCCCCTCCATTATTTCTAATTATTCCTCCTCCTTCTATTGGCCCTTGATTTCATTTAGATACTCCATAAAAATTTAATTTAACTCACTCCATATCTGGTGGTTTCCACTTTATATTCTTTACCTTATTTTTTCTTCTCTTGTATCCAACATCATGATTCTATTTAATGACTTGACTCCATCTATTAAGACTACCTGTTTCTAAATTAGGAATTTGGTAGGTTGAAAGAGTTGGTTTAGACTCCTCTATGGCTAAATATATCTTCTTTTTGATTGCCTCAAACCTACTTTTCTTTCCTTTAAATATTCTTCTATTCCTTTCTAGCCATATAGTCTAAAGTATTGTATCTTTTGATATATCCTATATTGTTTATAAAGCCTCACTTTTATAAGTGCTTTACAATTACTTTAACCAATATTCAATTTTGCTATTCATCACCATGTATTTACTAAACATACTAAGAATCCATTACCATAGATTCTAAAATATTGAGCAATATACCAAGATATGGTCAACACTCTCCTCCTCCTTATTACATAAAACACATTGAGAGGGGCCATGAAAACCCCTTTTCATAAGGTTATCTGAAAATAAAATTCTTTTATTACCTACTAGCCAAACAAATATTTTAACTTTAGGAATGCTTGGGTTATCCCAAATATATCTTCAAATTCTAGTAACATCATTATTATGTTGGTGTTGAACATTATATCCACTTCTTGTTGTGTATTATTTCAAGCTATTCAACTCCTAAATAAATTTATCCTTGGCATCCCTTAGAATAGTCACAATTATTATATTTCTACTCAATTACCTCCTAGCATCAATGTCTTGTATACTTATAAAAAAACCTTATTTCCATTTGTATCTTCCTTCTAGATCCTTGTATTTATCTTAAAGCAATCTCATCCAAGGTTTCAAAACTAGATCTAAATTGAGTAGTTTTTTATCACACCAAGTATCTATCTAAATAGAATTTTTTTCTCCAGTTCCCACCACCCATATTAAAACTTGAATCATAAGATCAGTAGATTAATTTAAACCATTCCAAAGAGCAAAACCATTTAGGAGAGAGAATGTAGTAAATATTAAATATGGGTCATTAGGATCAATATACTTAGAATAATTCTTGCCCATTGTATTTGAATCTCTTTGTACAATATTCGTATAACGTTTTCCCTAAGATATAATTTTGCATCTATAAGAGCTCTTAAACCAAGACCTCCCCTAGTTTTATCATTACACAACTTGCTCTATTTCATCAAAGGAAGTTTCCTTTTATCATGTAAACTTGACCATAAAAAGGATCACATAATAAATATTAAACAATTTTCAACTGATTTTAGCATAGAAAACAATGGCATATAATATATTAAAATGGCTTGTAAGACTGACTTAATTAACTGCACTCTTCCTGCCAATGATAAGCATCTACCTTTCCAAGCTAGAAGTTTATTTTAAACTCTACTAATAACTATATTTCATAAATCTATCCTCATTCTTCCCTCAAATAAAGGCATCCCTAATTAAGTTGTTGGTAAATTTGCCTCCTCCATTTTAAGCAACCTATAAATTCTTACTTTGATATTAGGAGTGTTAAGGAAGTAAATTTTTGATTTATTCTTATTAATTTTTGCCCTGAAGCTCTTTTGTGCTCTTTTAAAAAGTTATTCAAAGCTCTAGCCTTATTTATACTTGCCCTTACAAAAAGAGTTGTATCATCTACAAACTATTGATGGGTGATGTTATTAATGTTATTAGTAAACTTAAGTCCATCAATAAACCCATATTTGTAATTCTTCTTTGTTCCTACTCAAAAATTCTATCATAATATTGAACAAATAAGGATATAGAGGATCTCCTTGTCTAAGACCTCTCTTGGCTTTAAAAGATTCTATCATTGACCCATTTACCAACATTGAATAAGAAATTATAGAGATATAAGCTTTAATCCATCTAACCTATTTCTTCCCAAAACCAAACTTATCTAAAACTATAAGAAGAAAATTCTATTTAACACTATCATAGGCTTTACTCATATCAAGTTTTAAGATCATAACTTTCTATTTTCTTGAAGTTGATGAATGTATAACTTCATGAGCTACTATGATCCCATATAGAATTTCTCCCTTTCACAAATCCTCTTTTCTCTTTTGAAATATTTTTTTCTAATATTTTTTTCCTTATTGATGTTTACCTTGATTCCTTCAACTTTATATTTCTTCTTCTCCAAATTTTGTATAATTTCATATAATCCATAACAACCATTTTGTATATTTTCTTTGCCAATATTATTGTCCCTTCTAGATTGACTTTAATTAAATAATTTGTTACAGAAAGGGCCATATAATTAATAATATGAATAGAGATGATATTCATATAATCATATGAAGACTTATTTAGATTTATCTCTTATAATTTGAAATATATAAATGCAATTTTTTAACATCTATAAGTTTTTCAAAGCAATTTTTTTTTATAGTTAAGACATTATTAATTTTAAAATATAAAATCATTATATTATTTTTCTAATAAGTTGTACATAAGATATTATTATTATTATTATGGAGAAAAATGTGTTGGACTTGGTCCCCCCATCCTTGATAAATCATAATTATCTCCTTTAGATCTCAACATTTTACACACATATTTAATTATCATCTTAATTGAGTTCTTATAGCTAGATACCTACATCTTTTTTCATAAAAAATGAATTCTTGATTTTAATTTTTGGATCTTCTTCAATTTTCTTTGTAAATACAAATATTCCTAAATTTGGAATTCTTCTTGGTATAGTGAAAAGGTTTACAACAAATACTTGGTATAGTGGGAAGGTTTACAACAAGAAGATAATACTTTTTTTTCCTTGATAATAAGGGGTTGTACTTGGGTCCCCCACCCTTGACAAATTACATCTCTCTTCTTTAGAGCTTGATATTTTACAAATAGATACACTTCTCATATAAATTGAGATGCTATAGCTAGAAACCTACATCATTTTACATAAAATATTTGAATTCTTGATTTTTGTTTTCTAGATCTTTTCAAATCTCTGTTTGAATACAATTACTCTAGAATTTAGCATATTTATTGACATTTTCTATAGTAGCCTTCACAATACCAAAACTTTACCTCTACTATCTGTCATGCATCTTAGTAGAGTAATATTTTCAAAATATCGTACAATCATAGTCTACTTTATCAAATATGTATTGCTAGTTTCCTTCCAAGTGCAACCACAAACATTATAATAAATAGTCTAAATGAAAACACATTATTGTTACAAAATAAAATAGATAGTACCAATGGAAAAAATTAAAGTAAAACTAATCATTAATTGATTTAGACAATTAACATTTATTGTTAGCTTCAACTAGACTTTCTACTTCCTATAACGATAAAAAGAAGAATTTAACTTCATGATACTCAATTAAAACCTCTCTATTGGCTAGCTTATCTGCACATTTGTTTCCTTCCATTAATATATGTGTAAACCTAATTTATTCAAACTCTTTAGCAATATCTTGAATTTCCACAATTATCTCTTGTTTGTTCCATGAAGCCTTTGCTTTCCTCAAAATTGCATTTAGTACTATGATAGAATCACCTTCCATCCATACTCTATTTCATTTCATGTGTATATATATTTTTAACCCTTCTAAAGCTGCTCAAGCTTCAACTTCATTATTTGTCTTTAAACCACTATTGAAAGCATAATGAGATAAAATATCTCCTCTATTATTTCTAATTATTCCTCCTCCTCATGTTGGTCTTGGATTTCCTTTAGATACTCCATCAAAATTCAATTTAACCCACTCCATATCTGGTGGTTTCCACTCTATATTATTTACCTTATTTTTTCTTCTCTTGTACCCAATATCATGATTTTATTTAATTACTTGAATCCATCTATCAAGACTCTCTTCTTCCAAAATAGGATTTTGGTAGGTTGAAATATTTGGTTTAGAATCCTCTATGGCCAAACATATATTTTTTTTCATTACCTCTAAACTACTTTTCTTTCATTTAAATATTCTTCTATTCCTTTCTAGCCATATAGTCCAAAGTATTGTATCTTTTGATATATCCTATATTGTATATAAAGCCTCACTTTTATAAGTGCTTTGCAATTACTTTTTTCCATTTGTATCTTCCTTCTCAATCCTTGTACAATTTTTTTGAAACTCTATCACTTTATTTATCTTGAAGCAATCTCATCCAAGGTTTCAAAACTAGATCTAAATTGAGTAGTTTTTTATCACACCAAGTATCCATCCAAATGGAAATTTTTTCTCCAATTCCCACCACCCATATTAAACCTTTAATCATAAGATCAATAAATTTTTTTAAACCATTCCAAAGAGCAAAACCATTCATGAGAGAGAATGTAGTATATATTAAACTTGGGTCATTGGGATTAATATACTTAGAAGAATTCTTACCCATTGTCTTTGACTCTCTTTCTACTATCTCCATATAAATTTTTCCCTAAGATCTAAGTTTACATCTATAAGATCTCTTAAACCAAGACCTACCCTAGTTTTATCATCACACAACTTGCTCTATTTCATCAAAGGAAATTTTGTTTTATCATGTAAACTTGACCATAAAAATGATCACATAATAAATATTAAACTTTTTTCAATTGATTTTGGCATAGAAAACAATGACATATAATATGTTGGAATGGATTGTAAAACTCACTTAATTAATTGCACTCTTCCTGCTAATGATAACCATCTATCTTTCCAAGCTATAAGTTTATTTTGAACTTTACTGATAACTAGATTCCATAAATCTATCACCATTCTTCCCTCAAATAAAGGCATACCTAAATAAGTTGTTGGAAAATTTCCCTCCTTCATTTTAAGAAACCTACAAATTATTAATTTGATATTAGGAGGATTGTTAAGAAAGTAAATTTTGGATTTAGTCCTATTAAGTTTTTGCCCTACAGCTCTTTCATACTCTTTTAAAAAGTTATTCAAATCTCTAGCCTCATTTATCATCGCCCTTCCAAAAAGGGTCGTATCATCTACAAAATAATGATGGGTGATGGTGTCGATGTTATTACTAATCTTAAGTCCATTAATAAATCCATATTAGTAAGCCTTATTTAAGTTCCTACTAAAAAATTCTACCATAATAATGAAAAAATAAGAAGATAGAGGATCGATCTCTCTTGGCTTTAAAATATTCTGTCACCGATCCATTGAAAAACACTGAATAAGAAACTATAGAGACATAAGATTTAATTTATCTAACCTATTTCTTCCTAAAATTAAACTTATCTAAAATTGCAAAAAGAAAATTCTATTTAACCCTATCATAGGTTTTACTCATATCAAGTTTTAAGATCATAGCTTTCTCTTTTATTAAAGCTACTGAATGTATAACTTCATGAGCTACTATGATCCCATCTAGAATTTGTCTCCCTTTCACAAATCCTCCTTTCTCTTCTAAAATATTTTTTTCTAACAATGGCCTTAATCTATTCACCATCACTTTGGAAATAATCTTATATGTCATATTACATAGGCTTATGGGTCTAAAATAGTCAAATAATTAAGCATATTTCTTTTTTGAAATTAGGGTAAGATAAGTTATATTTATTTTATAAGGAATGTATTGTTTTACCCTAGATTGTTCCATAGCCACCAATAAATAATCCTTCACTATATCCCAATTATATTGGTAAAAAGTTGCAAAGAGCCTATCTAGACCTACGGATTTAGCCTTGTTAAAAGAGAAAAGAGATAAATAAACTTATTCTAGAGTAATAGGCTCCATTAGTTTCCTATTATCTTCATTTGTTATAACTTAAGGAACATCTTGAAGAAGTTTATCATTAAGAACTTCAGTCTCCTCTAAACCTAGAATATTTTGATAAAATGACTTTGCCTCTTTTCTAATTTCACTCTGATATTCAATCCAAACCCATTCTATTGATTTAATTATATTAATTCTAGAAGATGATCTATGCACTATAGCCATCCTATGAAAAAACTTTGTATTCTTATTTCCTTTTAACCAAGTCTATCTTGATTTTAATCTCCAAAATTTCTCTTCCTTACTCAAAATATTATGATATTCACTAAGAAGCTCTCTTTCCTCTAAGCTTGTATTATTTTCATCACCTTATTAGAATTTTAAAAATTTATCTTTTAGTTATTCTTTCTTCTCAAAAATATTTCCAAAGGTGTTCTTGTTCCATTCTTTTAACCTAGACGTCATAGCTTTACTTTGGTTTGGAAGAGCATACAACCCACCATTACCTAAATAATTCTATGTTTGAGCTATCATATTGAAAAATTGAGGATGGTCTTTCCACATCTACTCATATTTAAAATATAATATTCTTTTGAATTCACTTACCACCATTGTAACTCTTGTTGGCCAATGATTTGAATCAATTCTAGTTAAGGTATTAATTTTAGCGCAAGTTCCTTCATCAAGCCAATGATATGAGAGAATGCATCTATCCATTTTTTCTACTATTAGGTTTTTTCCTCTCATGTTTTTGGTCCAATTATAGTTATCTTCTTCAAAATCAACTTCCCGAAGATTATTGTTTTGAATAAAAGCTAAGAAATTTTTCATACTTTGGGTCAATTTCCTAATTCCTATAATTTTTTTTGTTTAGCTTGGTTATGGAATTAAAATATCCAATGATAATGAATTGGGTTACTTGGACTTTACTTCTCATAAAATCTTAAATCCCACTACAAATTTATAATCTACCTGACTGAGTTTTAGGTCCATAGACATTGATAAGGATGAAGTAAATATCTGCAAAGTAGCAAGTGACTAAAGAGGCTATCCAATACTTAGTTTTATGAATGGTTGCATAAGAGGTTCTAGAAGGATTCCAACAACTTAGAATCCCCATACTACTCCTTTAGAATCCATAACATCCAATTCACATCTTGCCCAAACTGCTTTCATAGTTTTTGAAACTTCTTCTTTTGTCATTTTAGTTTCTCGGATACAGAGAATATCAGGTTTATTACTTAAACATAGGTCCCTAATACACCTAAGCTTTGAGGGGGTATTAGAACCCCTTATATTCCATGAGATTATAATCATGTCTCATTAGGGGCTTTTGGCCCCTCTTGCGTATTACCAAAATCATTTTTTTATTTGGTAAAGAGAAGTTCAACCAACTTAGTTTGTGTTCCTTTCTCTATGTTAGCTTTTGCTTCCTTGGATCTTACTTGATAATTTGAGGGTTTTCCTCTTTTTGCCTTACCTATATCAGGAGTAGATCTTATTATTCTATTCCTCAATATTATTTCATTATTTTATTTTTCAACATATTTATCCTCTCTTAGCTCTATTATAGAAGCTTTTAACTTATACTACTCATATAGTATTTTATTATTAAATACAAAGGTATTAACTTCTAAAAATATATTTTATTTACCAATTATTTTATTGTTAATGGTGCATGGTACTTCAAGAGAGTCTTCAAAATCTGATGAGACACATTCCTTGGATTCATCGAGAATGTTCTTCCTTAAATTAGGATCATACTGAATAGACGGTTCCTTGCCAATGTATTGAAATTGTTGTACAATGTCCTCTAAATTTTAATCTACATTTTATTCATTGGCTAAAGCCTTAAAAGAATTGGAATTTCTTCCAGTATCCTTCTTTATTGGTCTCCATTGTTAAATTTTCTTTTATTTTTCTAGATCTATTTTTTGGAAGTTTAAAACCATCTTTATCCATAACCATTTGTAAATTTCTCTTACAATTTTCTTGTTGGGCTCTTATTACAACATGATATCTCAATATACCCCACATTATGATATCTTCTACATCTAATAGATATGTTTTTATAATCTATAGTTTGGATACACATCTTATTCTCATACTTAGGAATGATTTATTCTGGTAAAGCTTTACTTATATCAATCATGACCAGTATTCAAGCATAAATAGCCAAAAATCCATCTTTTATTGTATCTAAAATCTCAAGGATATCTCCAAGAGTATTGTCTATTGCCTTGAAGGCATCTATTTCCCAAAATTCAATGGGTAACCCAAAAATCCTAATATAGTCTGGTACTAGAGATAGATTAATATTTTTAGGTGAAAAGCCTTCATACCAGTGGGTAAGGAACAACCCTGTTCTTCCCGTAAACCAAGGATCCCCTTTTAGGATTCTTTCTCTTTTTTCCCTAGAAAAAAAGGCTAGGAATAAACCTTTGGGAAGAAATGATAGAATCACTCCTAGAGACTTCCAACTCCTATCAATCCATTTTCTTAAGGTTGAAGCCCCTAGCCAATACCCATTAAATTTACCAAAACTACCCTATCTTGGAGCAATGAGGATCTCTCTAAGGTGCACTCACTAATATCTACCACAAGGGATTATTCTAAGAATTTAACTATAAATCAATCCATGTAAAGGAAACTCAAAATATAATGAAATTTATCTGAAAGTCCTATAGCAAATATAATATTTGATAAAAACTTTATAAATGTTCATGCACAATTTCTAAGATAAATAAAGGGAAAAAAGAACTTAGATGAAAAAATTTGTCCAGATAGAATATCTTGCCTCACTAAAGTCCTAGCCTTTCATTGTTTTTCCCATCGTTCAAACCTTAGTTGGCAAATATTTTCAATTTCATTTTTTTTTACCTAAAAAATCATCACTATCCTTGTTCTGAATGGCTGAATTAATAGGATCATATCTCCCTAAATATTTGTTGTATTTTTGCATATGACCACTCATTTTAAAGCTATGTAAAGTTTGTACAAGTTGGTCCAATAATCAGCTGAATTGGATAACTCTTCACGAAGATATGGCTCTTAAAATATGAGATATTTTTCAGGAAAAAACACTAATTCTTCGCACTTTGTAAATTTGTTTTTCATGACTTCAAAAATTTTCACTACCCTTGTTTTGAATGGTTGACATCACAAGATCATATCTCCCTCAATATTGCTCGAATATTTATATATGACCACTCATTTTAAAGTTATTCAAATTATGCACACAAGAAGATAATACTTGTATTTTTTTTATTGAGTAAATACTTTTTATACATATACATATCCACCATGGGGTTGAACCCGGGTCACATCACCGATAATGCAAGTGGCATATTATATTTTAGAGCATAAACTAAAAAATATTGACAACATAAATTTGCAAGAGTTTTATTAGAGGAAATCATAGGAGGAGAGTTATTTTCAACTAGAAGAGAATGATGTGGAAGTCTATCTTTCAAAGGGTATAACTTTTGATCCCACTATCAAATTGGCTTGAGATTTTACGAGGAGCTATATATTGAGGACAATGTCATGGCTAGGTTATAAAGGGACCTGGATCACCATTTTTAGATCTTTTCAATATTTTTTGGGTCCTAATTCCTTCATTTCGAGCCCCAAAAATTGGATTTTAGTGTTTTATTTAGTTTTTCTCTCAATTTATTAAAAATAGTAGGTCTTTGGCTAAAAATGATCATTTTTCAAAAATACTAATTTCTTATCTTTAGGGATTTAATATTTAGAGTCTCATTTTAGGATTTCTATTGTGATATATATTCCCTTTGTATTACATTATTAAGGGTGAATCTAAGAATGAGAAAATAAAATTATTACGAGTTTATTTTTTAATTTTCTTGTAAATTTTATGTTACTATAGGTATTTTTTCTGACCTCTTGCAGTTGGATCTACACCATCCACTTGGGATAATCACACCTCACGTGGAGTGACACAGTGGGTTGTAATTGAGAGCACATGATTTGACTCAATCAAGGGCCTTTGGAATATTTTTTAAGGTTGGATCTTTGTTAATATGTAATCTTCAAGGTATTAGTTTCTCAAAAAATGGAAAAGGTATGAGAAAATAAACAAATTCAACAAAGAAAAATAAATGAGGGCAATGCACCAAGATATCTGCTAGGATCTTCTTGCAAAAATAGGCATGAATGGTATGTGCCAATGGTGAACACTTCCTCTCCTTGATACAATGAAGTACAATCAAGATCTACTAGTCATATGCATGCATAAAAAGTTGGGTTCTATAGGAGAGCCACGCTAGTTAGTGACTCACTCCAAAAATAGATGCAGGCCCCTCACACATACATACACTTAGCAAAATATAATATTCAAGCAAAATATCACAAACACATACACATACACAGTAAGATATCTGCAAGCAATGGTAAAAAATAGACACAGGCTCCCATGTATATATAAGTGCAAGCAAACTCTTACAAAAATTATGCCAAAAGTGGGAGTTCAAGATTGCTCACAAGCCTCTCTAGAACCACAACTATTTTTAAAAAGGCAAATGAAATAAAAGCCTAAATTATATGCAATTTTAAACTTATCGATCCTTTACAAAGATAAAACCACTAGTATTTATAGATTACAAAAGGAAACTTTTTCCTTCAAAATTTGTAGAATGATCTGACTTTTCATCTACCCATCTCTTGGGGATTCTGAACATTTAATGGAATAGCCCTTGGTAATTATTGTTTTTAGTATATATATGTTATTATTATAGGTATATATCTTTTGGATTTCATCATTATAAGTGGTCACAAGGATTCCTCTCCTTTTTCTACTTGTTGGTTTCCTCTTTATCACCTCCCACCATTATGGATATCCTTAAAATTTTGATTATGAGATGATGCATGAGTTGCCATAGGCAACTTACCCAAACTCCTACAGAAAATGATAAGATCTACTAATTTTGAAATGGATAATGTTTGGTTTGATCCTCCCCTATAATGAAGTATTTTCAGTTATCACCAAAAAGGATCATCTTTTATTTTTGTTTTAATTTTACATGGTGGAATCAGTAGCCACCATGATGATTTGGGAATGTTGTCTATATTTTATGGTTGCTATAGTGTTTTGTGATGCCTACATTAAAATTCACTACACAATACTCTCGTAGGTCACCCCTATAACCACCATGTCATAATCATTTTAAATATTTTGTCATTGAAAGCTCCAAGAAAGGAACAAGCATTCAATCCAATGAGTCCCAAGATTTGAACCATGGATATCTACTCCTCTTATGGGGTTTGAAAGAACCAATTGGTCTACAAATCATACCTAAAATCATCATCTTTTGTTAGGAGTGAGGTCTAGCTCAGATTTCATTGAAAAGACTTCAAAATGCTCCCTATGGACCATTTTCTTATCAGGTGGTCAACTTATCCACATAGAAGGAAATTTTCCACTCCTGCCTCTACTCTTTGGAGATATTTTTTTGGTGAAATATGACATAGAATCTTCTTAGGATGACATAGATTTCACTCCCTTAATTTTAGGCTTAGGATCCTCATCTTCTTTTGGGGCACAACCTATTAAGGTTGTAGTGATTTATTGCTATAAATACTATATAATTTTTTTCATGATATTTCATGTCATATTTCCATGGTCTTATGCAGACATGTCAGAATTAGATAAATCCATAGTAGTCCATAATTTGGCAATTAATATAAATGCTAAACCAATAAAATAAATATTAAGGAAAATGCATCTGAAATTTGATTCACTTGTTAAAGAGGAACTCCAAAAACTTCTAGAAGTCAAATTAATTAAGACAATCAATTACTTTGATTGAATTTACAACATAGTACCTATAGCTAAAAAGGAAGGTATTGTGTGTGTCTACATTGAATTTTGATACATAAAAAAGCATATCCCAAAGATAACTTTTCTTTACCAAACAAAGACATGATCATTAATTTCACTACAGGCTATGGAATATTGTCATAAATATATAGTTTCTTTGGCTATGGATCACCCTATATTAATTCTAGAAGATCTTTGTACTATATCCATCCTATGAAAAAAATTTGTATTCTTATATCCTTTTAACCAAGCCTATCTTGATTTTAATCTTCAGAATTTCTCTTCCTTACTCAAAATATTATGATATTCACTAAGAAAATTTCTTTCCTCTCAGTTTTTATTATTTTCATCACATTCTTAAAATTCTAAAAGTTTATATTTTAGTTATTCTTTCTTCTCAAAAATATTTCCAAAGGTGTTCTTGTTCCATTCTTTTAATCTATATGTCAGATTTAATTTGGTCTAGGAAAGCATACAACCCATCATTACCTAAATAATTCTATGTTTGAGCTATCATATCAATAAATTGAGGATGGTATTTCCACATCTACTCATATTTAAAATATAATATTTTTTTGAATTCACTTACCACCATTTTAACTCTTATTGTCCAATGATCTAAACCAATCCTTGTTAAGGTATTGATTTTAGCACAAGTTCCTTCATCAAGCCAATGATCTGAGAGAATACATCTATCTAGTTTTTCTTCTATTATGTCCTGGCCTCTCCTATTGTTGGTCCAAGTATATTTATCTTCTTAAAAATCAACTTCCCAAAGATTATTGTTTTGAATAAAAGCTGATAAATATTTCATACTTTGGGTCAATTTCCTAATTCCCCCATTTTTTTGTTCAACTTGGTTATGGTATTAAAATCTCCAATGATCAAGAATCGATTTACTTGGTATTTACTTCTCATAAAGTATTAAATCCCAATCTAAAATTCTAATCTACATGACTGAGTTGTAGGTCCATAGACATTGATAAGGATGACATAAATATCTGCAAAGTAGCAAGTGACTAAAGAGGCTATCCAATACCTAGTTTTATGAATGGTTACAAAAGAGGTTCTAGAAATATTCCAAAAATTTAGAATCCCTCTACCCTTCCTTCAAAATTTATAGCATCCCATTCACATCTTGCACAAAGTGCTTTCATAGTTTTTGAAACTTTTTTTTATCATTTTAGTTTCTCGGATACAGAGAATATCAGGTTTATTATTTAAACATAGTTCCCTAATACACCTATTCTTTGAAGGGGTATTAGCACCCCTTATATTCCATGAGATGATAATAATGTATTATTAGGGGATTTTGGACCCTCTTTCATATTACCAATATCATTTTGTTGTTTGGTAAAGAGAAGTTCAACCAATTTAGTTTGTGTTTCTTTCTTTATGTTAGCTCTTGCTTCCCTGGATATTACTTGATAATTTGAGGATTTTTATATTTTTGCCTTCCCTATATCAGGAATAGGTCTTATTATTCTATTCCTCAATATTATTTCAAAATTTTATTTTTCAACATATTTATCTTCTCTTAGCTCTATTATAGAAGCTTTTGACTTATCCTGCTCATTTTTTTATATTTCCTTATTAATGGCAGAGGTATTAACTTCTAAAATTGTATTTTATTTACCAATTATTTTCTCCTGAATGGTGCATGGTACTTCAAGAGAGTCTTAAAAATCTAATGAGACACATTCCTTGAATTCATCGAGAATGTTCTTTCTTAAATTAGGATCATACTGAATAGATGGTTCCTTCCTAATATGTTGAAATTGTTTTACAGTGTCCTCTAAGTTTTAATCTACATTTTCTTCATCGTATAAAGCCTCAAAAGGATTAGAATTTCTTCCAGTATACTTCTTTATTGGTCTCCATTGTTCATTTTATTTTATGATTTTGTAGATCTATTTTTTGGAAGTTAAAAATGATATTTATCCATAACCATTTGTAAATTTCTCTTACAATTTTTTACAAATGATTCTCTGGGCTCTTCTTAGGGCATGATCTCTCAATATGCCCCACCTTATGATATCTTCTACATATAAAATATATGTTTCATAATCTATAGTTTGGATCCACATATTATCCCCATACTTAAAAATGATTAATTATGGTAAATCTTTACTTATATAAATCATGACCAGTATTAGAGCATAAATAGCCAAAAACCCATCTTTTGTTGTATTTGAAATCTCACGGAATTCTCCAAGAGTGTTGCCTATTTCCTTGAAGGCATATATTTCCCAAAATTTAATGGGTACCCCAAACATCTTGATCTAGACTGGTACTAGCAACAGATTAATATTTTCAAGTGAAAAGCCTTCATACCAGTGGGTAAGGAAGAGCCCTGCTCTTCCCATAAACCAAGGACCCCCTTTTAGGATTCTTTCTCCTTTTTCCCTAGAAAAAAAATGGCTAGGAAGAAACCTTTGGAAAGAAATTATAAAATCATTCATGGAGACTTCCAACTCCTATCAATCCATTTTCTCAAGGTTGAAGACCTTGGCCAATACCCATTAAATTTACCAAAAAATTCCCTATATTGGAGCAATGTGGATCTCTCTAAGGTGTGCTCACTAAAATATACCACTAGGGATGATTCTAAGGATTTAACTATAAATCAATCCATGGAAAGGAAACTCAAAATCTAATGAAACTTATCTGAAATTCCTATAGTAAATATAATATTTGATAAAAACTTTATAAATTTTCATGCACAATTTCTAAGATAAAGAAATGGAAAAAGAACTTAGCTGAAAAATTCTTCATCCAGATAAAATATCTTGCCTCACTGAAGACCTAGCATTTCATTGCTCTTTCCATCGTTCGAACCCTAGATGGCAAATATTTTTAATTTCATTTTTTGCAACTTGAAAAATTATCACTACCCTTATTCTAAATGGTTGGATTCATAGGATCGTATCTCCCTCAATATTTCTTGGATTTTTGCATATGACCACTCATTTTAAACCTATTCAAATTCTACACAAGTTGGTCCAAGAATCAACTAAATTGGATAACTCTTCACAAAGATATGGCTCCTAAAATATGAGATATTTTTTAGGAAAAACACTAATGCTTTACACTTTGCAAATTTATTTTTTATGACTTGAAAAATTTTCACTACTCTTGTTCTAAATGGTTGACTTCACAGGATCGTATCTCCCTCAATATTGCTCCATTTTTTGTATATGACCACTCATTGAAATTTATTCAAATTATGCACACAAGAAGATAATACTTAGATTTTAGAGCAGAAAATAAAAAATATTGACAATAGAAAGTTGCAGGAGTTTGATCAGAGGAACTCATAGGAGAAAATTTATTTTCAATTAGAGGAGAATGATGTCGAAGCCTATCTTCCAAAGGGCATAACTTTTGATCCCACTATAAAATTGGCTTGAGATTTTACGAGGAGCTAGATATTGAGGACAATATCGTGGCTAGGTCATAAAGGGACCTGGATCACCATTTTTAGATATTTTCAAGAATTTTTTGGGCTCTAATTCCTTCATCTAGAGCCCTAAAAATTGTATTTTAGTGTTTTCTTTATTTTTTCTTCTATTTTACTAAAAATAACAGGTCTTTGGCAAAAATAACAATTTTTCAGACATAGTAATTTCTTATATTCAGGGATTTAAGATTTAGAGTTGCATTTGGACCTTGTGGATTATTAAACCGTATGGTGTTGGGTTAACATTTCCTTGCTGAGGATTAAAAATTTCTTGGATATTAGGGCAATGATGAAAGGCATTACATAAATGAGCACCTTTTTTGAGCATTGGAGATAAGAGTAAAATGATTCCCTTTATGCCAAGTGGTAAAATATTCCTTCCTCTTTCAAGACAAGTGTAGATATCTCCTTTGCATGTATGCTCTTTTCAATGTACCAAAAATTAATCTTAAGGACTTCTTATTGCCAATTCATTATAACAATTTCTATTCTTATTGGGTATTGCACCTTTGTTTTCTTCTTTGTTATACAACTTGCTATTTACTGCCTTTACCTTTATCTTTATGTAGGCACTTGTGCTATAGGTTGATTTGATCATAGGAATTGGATAAGGTGCTAAAAATGGTGTCTCTAGACACCCAAAACTGATGCTTATGTGCACTAGATCAGATCACCTTTTGTACCCATATTTTGGACCTTCTATCTTCAATGATTCAATCGATTGTGAATGTAGGATACTCCTTGCCTTAGTGTCTTGAGAAAGTATATATTTCATCCTCTTTAGGAGAGATATGGTGCATCAAAGTAACATAAATAAGATACTTTATTTTACACCAAAGTTTTGAGAGTTCCTTCTCTCCTTTTTTATGCTACTCTTCTCCTTTTGATATGGTGGCTCCTCGTTGTATAGCTTGAGGATAAATGAAGATATATTTTTGAAGATTTTCCTTTGCTTCTTAGATATGGTGATAACTTGCCTTAATCCTTAAGAGTAATGTGTTGTTGACTTTCTTATTATACAACACTAACCTCTAACTCCTTCACTTGGATAATTTTAGCACCAATGAATCCAAGCTCTTAACCATGCAACTAATTTAGATGTTTAACTTCACACTAATGTTCACCTTAAAAAATATTAGTGAACTTTGAATAACTAATATAGTGCAATAATAGTTTCCCTTATTACTCTTGTGGATAAACCCTCAAAGTAACTCGAAATATGCACTAATTTTTACTATAACTTAAATAACTTAGCGCACCTTAAAAATATTTAAGAGCAACTAGTATAGTGTAATATTGATTTCACCTTATTACTCCTTAAAATGAACCTTAAATCATGCTCTAGTAATTGATCCTAAATATATTATGATATCTGTAACTTAATATGGTCTTCTTTGATGTAATTGGATAATATGAAGATTATATTCTAACTCATATTTTAATGTGTAGGTATAAAGCTTAAAAGAATATTTCTTCTACACTCTCTTTGAAGACTATAATATACAATCTTCTCTTTGCAACTTTTAAAGAACTAAAATGATGCTTAATGGAACTAAATAATAACTCAAATTAAATTTCAACTAATAAACCTATTTGCAACCAAGTTGCTTACCTTAATAATATCTGTAGATGAAGGATTGCTCAGTGATTAGATTCACCTTATTGCTACCTTTAACTAGATGAACTCACGGCTCTACTTGGCTATTTGAAAAATCTCTCTAACTCACATTTTTGCAGCTCTAAAAACCCTCTAACTTGCTACCCATAAACTATAGTATATGACTTTATTAACCTTTAGGATGAACTCTGTAACTTCTAAAGTTTTTGTAGCTAGTAATGCTAACCTGATTACTACCTCTTTTACATTCAATTTTTGCACTGAAATGTTGTCCTTAACAATAAAAATTTTGGTAGGGAATTCTACCAATTCATAGCCAAGTTTTTCTTCAAGAATCCTTTAGTATTCTACTTAATATTCAAAATACCCCTATATATGAATGAGCCTTCTAGCCTTCAAAGGTAATATTCAAACCTTTTAGGTTTGGTAGTAATGTTTGTCTTCTTTCTACTTCAGTATCTTTGTTGAATTCTAACTTCAATTTAGGTCCTCTTCTCAGTAATATAAAAGTTGTGAGGTTTACACCAATATCCTTCAAGATTTGGCAAACTTCTTGCCAAATCCTCCTCCCTTGGGCTTGTTGTCGAATGGCAACAATTATACCAAAAAATTCCTTTATCAGGAACTTCTCTTTGGTGGTAAATTTCTCTAATGAGTTCTCGTAGGAAATCCTTTAATGGTCTTCTTCGAATCTATAATAAGGCTCTCCAAGCCTTACCCTTATTTCTCCTTGAGACCTCTCTAAGATATTCAATATCATAGATTTTTTGGTCTTCCAAATGAGATATTTACTTCAACCTTATTCTATGGAAGTGTTGGTAATGAGATATTCCTCTCTGATCTCTAAAATATTTTACTATTGGAATATGAATCATGACCTTGTTAGTCCTTATTTATTTTTGCAATCTATAGGCTTTAATGGAGATCACCAACCTCCAATATTCTAGAATTAGGATTTTTGTAATTGGACCTTATACGGATCTCTTTAACTTATTCAAGTTGATTTCTTCAATATTTTTTTTTTAGTCTTTGATGGATATCACCAACCTCCAATATTTTTCTACACTCTTCTCTAGAGTGTCTTGAATTAGCAGTAAGGCTACTATAGCCTTTTCTTCTTCTACACTATGTAGGATTCAGTATTTAATGGAGGTCATCAATCTTCAATATCCTCCTGGAATCATCTCTAGAGTCTCTTCTTCCTCTCTTCTACAATTTGTAGGTCTGTAACTTTTGTAATGGGAAATTTAGACATGAAATATTCAATCTTCTACTTGTTGTTGCAAGTGTTGGAATGATTCTAATGAAGATATTCTTCCTATATATGTAGGAAGCTTACCAAATTTCTCTTAATCTCCTTTTCTTCCAACAAGATGTTAGAAAATGGAATGGAAGAATATATAATTCTAAAGATAATGAACTTCACTAGTTGATTTGTCAATCTTGTGGAATGTATGTTGAGTCCTATTCTTCACGATTTTTTCTACAATCCTATGGAAAGACTCTAGCCAAATGCAATCTCAAAAATTCTTTAAATGATATTTTTGGATTTCTCTCAATCTCCCTTTCTGGCTCTCTCTATTTTTCATTGATCTATTATGGCTCTCTCAATAGATCCTAACTAATATACCATGTGCTCTAATACCACTGTTAGCTTTTTATGGATGGTGGTACAAGGAATACAACCACAAGATGTAAGATAACTAATTTGAGATAACTATAAACTAATGGTACAATAATATGTAATAAAATAATGAGATGAACATTAACAAATAACTCAGAAATATACCATTAATGAAAGTGATGAAAATAGTACAATGCTATATAATGCAGGACATGAATAATCCATGAAATAACATGAAAGGACTACATTATACCACACTACCACACACTCTCTATATATACTACTACATATATTGCTCTTATAAAACACTCACTATGAGGTCTTTATTTAGGAAGATAGATTCCTTACCCCTCACTCTACCTATCTGTATAATGTACAAGTGGAATCCTTGTACACTTACAACTTGCACATTTGATATTTGTGTATTTATTACTATACTTGAAGTAACTAATTAACTTTACTTTAAAGTAAACTCCTACTCTAGTTTTATTTTAAAGGTGGTACATTTACTTGACTCAAATTATGTAATATACTCTAATATTATTGGTGCTTTACATTATATCCTCTTCTTTCTCTATATTCTCCTAAGCTATTCAAATATCAAATTAGCTTATCCTTGTCTTCCCTTGGAAAGAAAAATTGTTGTTATCTTTCTTCTCAACTACCTTCTAGCAACAATGTTTAATATACTTGTAAGAAAATATTATTTCCATTTGTATCTTCCTTCTCAATCCTTGTACATAATGTTTAAAATCCTATCACCATATCTATGTTAAAGTAATATCATCTATAGTTCCAAAATTAGATCTAGATTGAATGGTATTTTATCACACAAAGTATCCATCCAAATAAAAAAATCTCTAATTCCCACCACCCATGGTAGACCTTTAATCACTAGATCAATTGAGGTTTTTAAATCATTCCAAAGTGCACAACTATATGGAAGTGAGAATAAAATAAATATAAATCTTGAGTCAATGGACTTAACATACTTAGAAGAATTATTGCCCATTTTCTTTGACTCTCTTTGCACAATCTCCAAATTACTTTCCCTTAGATCTAAGTTACATTCATAATAACTCTTAAAACAAGACCTCCCCTATAATTATCATCACACACCTCAATTGACATCACTAAAATAAATTTCCTTTTATACTATAATCCTAACGATAAAAAATATTGCATAATACAAATTGAAAATTTTCTACCAATTTTGGCATAATATACAAGGACATATATGTTCGAATGACTTGTAATACTGATATAATTAGTTGCACTATTCTTGCTGATGATAACTATCTACCTTTCCTTATTGGTAGTTTATTATAAGCTTTACTTATAAATGGATTCCATAATTCTATCCTCACTCTCCCCTCAAATAAGGGTATCCCTAGATATGTTGCTGGTAATCCTCCATTTTAAGTAACTTGCATATCCCTACTTTGATTATAGTTGGAGTATTTAGGAAGAAAATCTCAGATTTTATCCTATTAACTTTATGCCTTGATGCTCTTTCATATTTCGTTAATAAGCTATTCAAATTTCTAGCGTTGTTTATCCCTTCCCTCCCAAAAATGGTTGTATCATCTATAAATTGTTGATGGATGATGTTATCAATGTTATTACTAGCCTTAAACCCACTCATTAGCCCATATTTGTATGTCTTCTTCAAGTTCCTTTGCAATAACTTTGTTATACTAATGAGAGGATCTCCCTATTTAAGATCCCTCTTGGATTTAAATTATTATATTATTAGCCCATTGACCATCACTAAATATGATACTATAGAGACAAGCTTACTCCTTATGAACAAAAATAAAATTCCATTTAACCCTATCATAAGTATTATTCATATCAAGTTTTAAGATCACTAATTTACCTTTTCTAAAATTTGTTGAACACATTACTTCATGAGCTACTATGATCCTATCTAGAATATGTATACCTTTTGCAAATCCTCGCTCTTTTGAAATAATTTTATCTAAAAGTGGTCTTGAATATTATAGTATATTTCATATTACATATGCTTATGGGCCTAACTAAATCAAACAATTATGGATTCTTCTTTTTTGGAATCAGTGTAAGATATGTAACATTTATTTTTTAAGTATGTACTATTTTACTGTAGACTATTTTATTACCACCAATAAAGAATCCTTTATGATTTCCTAGTTATGTTTATAGAATACCTTTAAAATATCACCCAGACCTAGGGATTTATCCTTATCAAAATATAAAAGAGTTTAATAAACTTCTTCCATAGTAATAGGCTCAATAATTTTGCTATGTTATTTATATTATAATTGAAGGTACTAATTGTAAAATTTTATCATTAAAAACTTCAATCTCCTCTAGTCCTAGAATATTCTAGTAAAAAATCCTTACCTCCATTTTTAACTTTCATTGATCATCAAACAAAACCCTTTATACTAATTTAATTCTCCTAATTGTGGGTGCTAATATCTGTACTATCTCCATCATATGAGAAACTTTGTGTTTTTATCTCCTTTTAAGTTTGACTCAATTTTAATCTCCAAAATTTATCTTCCTTACTCAAAATATTATGATATTCACTAATCAATTCCATTTTCCCTAAGCTTGGATTATTGTGCTCACCTTTTTAGAATTTTAAAACTTTCTCTTTCAATTCTTATTTCTTCTCAAAATTATTTTCAAAAGTGTTCTTATTCCATTCTTATAATATTGATGTAATGACCCCATTTCCAAGGTAGAGACCCTAGGATAATGATATTTTGTAATATTTTATAATGGTATGTGGCACTTGAGGCACCTAGAAAAGTGGGTCTGTTTCATGAAACCATTATAAATAATATAATTATTTATTGGTAGAAGGTTCTAGCTTGGGTGACACTTTGCATGTAAGCCAACTCTTGAGCACTAGGTTAGGGTTGCATGAAATATATCTTTAAAAGATAAGGGGACATAAACAAGTGTATATTTTTTCTTCATATGGATTCAACATAAAGCTATAGTTTACATTAGAATGTGTGCTTAAATAAGTACCAAGACAAATCTTTCAAATATTTATCTCATGACCAAAAATTTCCATTTATTTATCAATTGTATTGATGTGGATTCAACATAAAGCTATAGTTTGCATTAGAATGTGTACTTAAATATGCACCAAGAAGAATCTCTCAAATGTTTGTATTATGACCAAAATTTTCTATCTCTTTATCAATTGTCTTGATGTGGATTCAACATAAAGCTATAGTTTGCATAAGAATGTGTGCTTAAATAAGCACCAAGAAAAAGAAGCGTACACGATGCTATTGTTAAATCTGAATAGCAATATAGGAGGTCTAACAATTATCTTCACAACCATCTAAGTCTAGTAGATTCTAATAGTATGCTAAGTTAGCTCTAAAAGAGTACTAACAAACTAAATATATCATGAGCTTTTAGAAGCATTAAGTTTTACATTGAAAAAGTGGAGGATAATAAATAAATACCTAAGCCTAACTATTACATCACATTGTGTTCCTCAACATGTATTTACTTGATAATATTATGCTTTATTGGTTTCAAAGAATCTATGGCATCACGATACAATGTTTTTATATTTCACTTGTTGATCTTATTCTCTTGATCCATATTTAATCTCAATGTATTTTTAATAAAAATTCTAAAATATCCACAGTAATACATACCACATTTTGATTTATCAATAGTTTATCTCTCCGACATGAGTCTCCTTAAAATATTACTAATATTATTTAAAAACTTTCTTTTCAATAAATTAATATAAAGATAAAAACCCTAACAAAATAATTTTTTCTAATAATTTCTTATATCAATTGATTAATTTAAAAAGTTAATAATTTCTTATGAAAAAAATTAAATTATACTATGGTTGATTCTAATGACACGTAATATAAAATTTTGCCTAGGTGAATGCCTTGACAGGATATATTGGCCATCACACTAGGCATACTTAATAAACCTAGCTGCCCTCTTTAAGGACCCAAAATATAAACAAAAAATTATTCTTATGAAATAAGGTTTGTTAAACTCTAAATAGATATATCTTTGTCCCAAGAGACAACACAAATATTTTGATTGTGGATATTTTTCATGAGGTTCAAGATTCAAAGAGTGTCATTGGTGAGTGTGTGGTTGTGTGTTTAATCCCTATTAATAAGCTTAACATTCACCCTTATCAGAGGCCATGGTTGAGATGAGATGTCCAACCCTGAGCCTTGGTCATAGGATTTCTCACACTAAATATGAGACATCGTGAGACCTCCTCCTACTAAAGCATCAACTAATGCACAATACTCCAATAAGGATATTCGAGATGAGATTTACTCAGCATATATAAAAACTACTTGAACTGATCCAAAGGAACCTCTTTCACAAAAACTTCTTCATTACTCTCACTTTTATCTCCAACTAGAGAATGGATTGATCACTACTTCAAAATATAACTTGATATAGATGTCACACAGTCCCAGGTTTCCTCTAGTTCAGCTACAAGTTTTCTCCACCAGTTGCATATTGAGATAGATCATCACCCTCCCAAAGATCAATCTATTTGTAAATTATGCAATCTTGATGTGGAATCCAATGAGCATTTTATTTTGATGTGGAATCCCAAAGATATTATTGCTTATTCAGAGACACCCATACTCTAAAATCTTGGATTAGTTATGAAGATAAAAGATGCATTGCCCTTTTCATCTGGGAATTATTTAATCTCAAGAAATAACTATTTAATAACAGTTTGCAAAAGATAACATGACCTCAACTTATCACTTCATTCTTCCAGCCTCCAGAGACCATGACCAGGAAAAACTATGGTGGTCACAAAGATACAACAAGATCAACTCATCATCGACTTCAACAAAGAACATCTACGACATCCAACTCTTATATCACTCACTTCTCTTCAGCCTTGAATGTTGGGAGTAATCCTTGATCCAAAGACCTTGTATATCATATGCCATTTTTTTAACTGTTTTTCTTACTTTATTTTCTTTGGAGATGCATTAGGCACTCCCGTTTCTTTGTATATGTCTTACTTTACAGTCCTATTGACCTCTTTTGGTCACGAATATACATCAATACAAATTCAAATTTAAAATTCACACTAACCTCAATAAATAAAAAATTGATATATCTTCAAATTCTCATCAATAAAACTTAAATCTCGAAATAAATGTAAGTAACAGATTATTTGTATTTTAAAAAATAATTTCGAAAGTCTTAAATTTAAACATTGGAATAAGTTTAAGTTCCTGTTATATTTCAATTTTAAAAAACAAATTCGAAAGTGCCAACCCAAAAAAGGTATAATAAAAATCAAAGACGGACGGTATTAAAAGTAAAGCAATGTCTCACTCTACAAAGATCTTATACCCTTGCTCACCACTTAGAACTTAGAAGGTGGACGTTGCTGTTTTTTTTGGGAGCGATGAAAGCCTAAGAAATGTGTGGTTAGAGATGAAAAAAATAGACCAAGATAGTGTGGAGTACCAGACGAAACAGAAATATGCAGGTGGCATGTGCCGATGAACGTTCAACTGTTCAAAGACAGTGCATTGTATGAAGATCTCAACAAGTATGCGTGTGTGTTGCTGGAGATGACCTTCCCGGAAGATTGCTCGTTTGTGCCGCCTTTCGTTCGAGTGGTGCGGCCCAAGTTTAAATTTCACATGGCACATGTGACCTTCGACGGTGCCATCTGCATGGAGGTCCTCACTCTTAGCGGTTGGCTCCCTTCATTTTCCATGGAGAACATCCTTGTTCAGATCCACCATGCCATGCTCAAGGGTGGCGGTCACCTCAAAACGCACGACACAGCAGACTACTCTGCAGGCGAAGCTCGGTTCGCTTTCGAACGGGTTGCCCGCGACCATGGATGGGTCAAATGAGAGCGATAGATGTCTTTCTAAATCTTCATCTCTACAATTAGTGCTAGCACTAGGTTAGAACACTTGCAATTCATGCCAGGGAAGCTTTGCTTGCCCGCCTCTTTTTTATTTTTCATGTTTAGTTTTTAAGCTTTTCCATGATATTCTCTCCTCATGGCTAGATATTCTTCCTTAATATTTTTAATAGTTTCCCAGTTTAATTAAGAATTTTTTGTTTCCTCTAAAAGGGCCTATCAAATGCATTTTCTCTCCAATTCACTATTAAATTCCTGGTTAAGAGCAGTTTAAACTCTTCCTAGAATATAATTGTAAAAGTTTTTTCTTAATCCTATATGCAATTTCTTTTTTAAAGCAATTCTTCTAATCTTTAGATATAAAATATTACAAGCGGACCCCAATGCTTTTTCTCTCCAATTCACTATTTAATTCCTGGTTAAGAGCAGTTTAACTCTTCCTAGAACATAACTGTAAAAGTTTTTTCTTATTCCTATATGTAATTTCTCTTTAAAGCAAATTTTCTAATCTTTAGATATAAAATATTACAAAGTATTATCCATGTATTAGTTGGCAAGATTTGAACCTCGGTTTCCTCCTTGAATGTTGAGAAATTTAACCAATTGAGCTAATGCCACTTAATCACAATCAATTAAACTTTTATATTTATAAGATTATTCAATATTTTTGTAAGATATAATGTTTAAAATAATATTTGGTAATTATGTTTTAATTTTGTTTACTAAATCTTAACCAAATAATAAAAAACATGCAAAACTTATCAATTCTTAATGTAACACCCTTCTGTTGGCTCTTCTTGAACAAGTTTTATATATTATTTGCTTCTCTATTAAATTATTTTGATTCCACAAAGTAAGGAGGCCAAATTTATTCAGGCTTTGTATTTGTTCCTTTGTTTCTTTTGTTATTTTACTAAGTCTTTTAACTCACTCTAAGAAATTATTTATATAATGCTTTTTTTTTTCTATCTATCTATCTATCTAATTTTTTTATTTTCTTGACAACCTCATTATTATCCATGAATTTAATAGTAGCATTGGCATTATCAAGGATAAAAAATTAACTTATTTGCAAGGCAATAGATGATCTCTAATAAACAATCAAATTTTCCGTGATTATTTCCCAATTTAACATCTATGGCTTTGGTATTTGTAATAACTTTATCAATCAATTTCTTTGATTCAGTAATTTGATTCAAGAAAGAATTAAGGCCATCAAAGGTAGAATCTATATTGGATCAATATAAGTTAAACATTTCATTTAGTAAGTCGTGAGATATATTCTCATTTTTAACTAGTCTAATTTTACCCTTATGATTATTATTTTCCTTTTACAACTCTACCTATTCTTAGGATTCTTGTTGCTTTATCTCCCCCACCTTGTCATTTATACCCTTTTCATTATTCAAAGAAAAACATTTATTTTTGAGATACTAAATTTGATTCTCCAATTTAGTAGTTTTTTTGTCTTTTTCATTGAGTTTATCTAAGCTAGGATTGAATTTAACTCATCAATCAGTTATTAAAAAATTTTTATCCTTAGATTTTTTATAGGATTTTTGTGCTTATTGATATTTACCTTGATTCCTTCAGCTTTATATTTTGTTTCTCCAAGTTTTGTATGATTTCATGTAGTCCATAACACCATTTTGTCTATTTTCTTTGTCAACCTTATTTTCCCTTAACTTTAGTTAAATCATTTATTACAACAAGGATCATATAATTAATCATATGAATAGATATGATATTCATATAATCATATGAAGAGTTATATAAATTTATCTCTTACAATTTGAAATATATAATTGCAATTGTTTAACATCTATAAGTTTTTCAAAGCAATTTTTTTGACACTTAAGACATTATTAATTTTAAAATATAAAATAATTATATTAGTTTCTAATAAGTTGTGCATGATTTTTATTGGGATCAAACATGATAACTGGAAGCACGAGGATACGAAAACAAGAAAGGAAAGACTCCAAGCACGATGCAAAAAATGAAACTAAACTTAACGCTGAATCCTACGAATTAAAAATGCATGAAATGGAGAAAGCATGAATTGAAACCCAAATGAAATAACAGCCCTTCTCTTTTATTGATGTATTTCACAACTCGGTTACAATTCGCATCCTCCCTTTTCAGGGGCGAGGAGCGTTAAATCCATCTCTTGGTTACATCCATGGATAGCCTTCCTTCTTCCGCGTGCCCACATGTAAGATGGGCGGACCAAAATGTCACCACCGCTTGTGTCTGTGAATGTTGATTCCTTGCTGCTCCTCCGATGTTCCGATCCTGCGTTCAAAGAAACAAAAGATAATCAATAGCACCTGCGGATAAAACAAAGCATGCAATCCCCAAGCCTACGATAAATGGATGAGAAAAATGAATTAAACTATGACTAAAATGAATCCAAATGCTCTAAAAATTTGATAGGGGCATCAGGACATCACCAGGAGGGCACTGCAAAAAGAACAGTCAAGAAATTCCTCACCGATTTGAATTCGCTCCGGGGCGGGACGAATTCACCTGCAACAAAATGCCGAAAAGGTACTGTCCCAAATGTCCTGCCTAGAGAGCTCCAAAAGACCTGCAAACTTGGGGTTAGCTAATTGGGGGCATTTTGGGAAGACCCAGATGGTCGGATTTTCCCAATTTGACCTCCATCAATGGGAATTTGATGATGCTACCTGCAAGTTAGTAAAAGCGAACGAGGATAGAAACATGATCAAAATTGTTCAAAACGAGACGAAATTTAAATGACAACCTATCTAAGCATCATAGAATTGAATGCAAAAAATGAAAATGATAGAAAGAAAAATCTGCCACAAATTCCCAATCATTCCTAAAAGGGACGATTAGGCTTGCAGCAGTGTGGGGGCGCCCGGGTGGGCCGCCCACCGTTTGGGGCCTGATTTCGGCACCAATCCACTTGGGATGGGTCCAAAATCTCTTACAAGGTGTTGTCGACAAATTGGGTGGTATTCTATGGCCAAATGTCAGGTTTTGGGCTCAATATTCGACCTTCCAATAGTCACCCAATGACCTCCTCTCTAAAAGAGATCAAGGATGTAGAAGGCACAAATCGCACAAGGATGTATGGGGAAATAAAATGGCAGCACTTCGTTGCTCCAAATTGCTCTTACTCTCTATATTTTGGGATGAGGAAACTCATCAATTTATAGACCTGGAGGTCTCTTGGGATGAGCATGCAGAGGCGCCACATGGCAGCCATGCCCTTCCAGGGGAGGGAAGATTCCTCCCTGATTAGGGGCTTCATGACTGCCCCTGTAACAGCCTCTAACGCTCGAAAACGCTCACCCATGCTCCCATGAAATGAAGGAGGCGTTAGGTGGTGGATCCGAGCTGCCATTTGTCAAGATTTGACTTTTTTCCCATCAAACCTGCAATTCGCCCCACCCTGGAGCGAATTGTGAATTCATCCCAGGGTGGGGCGAATCCCAATTAGAATTCGTCCCTGGGTGGAACGGATATTGAGCAAAGTGCCTGAAGGTGCCAAAATGATTTTTGACCTTCCAAAATTGCTATGAGAGTGGTTAGGACCACTGTTTAACCTCTGGGGGCTGCCCTTGGGGGCTGTGTGTGCCAATGTTATCAGTGTTTGCAGTCACATAATCGGATTGGTGTTATTTTGGTGTCTACAGATGCCCCTTTTTGGGATGCATTGTGCAAGGCACAACACCGAGAGCAAAAATAGATAACCAAAGCACTAATGATTAGGGTTTCTTAGTAACCTAACCAACTCTTGATGCCCCAAGTATGAAAAGGGCATGCATTCTTGAATCCTTGCTTCTAACGAGCGAAGGAACTCAGTTCAAGTGTTAACCTTTTTCGGTGAGGTGTTACTTGAGCTTGGACATTGATCAGTCATGAATAGGCAAAGGGCACAACCTTTTGTCTGTGGGAACCTTGAGTTCATGATTCATGAATGCCAAGTGATTGATCAGCTTGTGATTATTGCTTGTTTACTACCCCAAGCAAGGGCATGATTTGTCTTTGCCAATGATTCTTCGAATGCATGCCATTTCCATGATTGGGTGTGTATTTGTTGATTGGTGACTAAGTGTGACTACCCCCTCAAGCGACGAATCGATGAGGGAATGACCTACATGAGAAAAGTGACGAGTCACTTGACCCAAGATGACTTAGGTAAGGGTGCCTTCAGAGATTTATCTTTGAATGTGTGTGCAGTTTTCTAACATTTAGACCTATTTTTGGTGGGTGTTAACCCTTTTGGTGACGCCTTTTGGAGCTAAAATTGTCAAAAATTCGTCTTCCCGTGGAGCGGTCCGGCCATGGTGGCCTTCTTAGGGAGTAGGATGGTGATGATTTATAACTCCAATGTCTATTTTGGATGCCAAGAATGTCAGGCATGAAGGCGCCTTCGTTCGGCAACTCTATTGCTATTTTTGGGTGGGTTTTGACCCTTTTGGTGATGTCGTTTGGGGATGAAATTCTCGAAGATCCGTCCTCCCATGGAGCGGTCCGGCTATGGTAGCCTTCTTAGGGAGTAGGATAGTGAGGATTTGTGACCCCGACATCTATTTTGCATGCCCGAAATGTCAAGTGCAAAAGCACTCTCATTGGACAAGTTTATTGCTGTTTTTGGTGCATTTTTGTGCATTTTTTGCTGTTTTTGAAATTTGTGTGCTGAATTCATTCCAGGGTGGGATGAATTCCTATGTAGTATTCATTCCAGGGTGGAACGAGTGCTAACCAGAGTGCTCATTCTAGGGAGGAATGATTACAGGCTCAAAAAGCCTATTTAAAGGCCAAAACTAGGGTTTGGGCTCATTTGCACTTGTTTTTTTGGCGATTTGGAGCTCTGAGGAGGAGGAGGTCAATTCTCGAAGCGAAGCGCTGCAAATTTTTCCCCACCATGAGTGCACGAACCGGATCGAGCGGTGGAGCCGAAGCGAGACCAGTAAGTGAACTCCCTCTTTATTATTTTCTTGTATTATAGTTTTTTTTTTTGAATTTATCAATTTGAGAGTATAAAACCCTAGGTTAATATTTTTTTTTTTTTTTTTTTTTTTTTTTTTTTTTAATTTATAATTTTGAGAGTATAAAACCCTAGGTTGACAAATTAAATTTTGTTTTGCGTTTATGTTGTTTGTATCTGTACACTATTTTTCATGATTCTAATGTGCTTATTTTGTTGTCTATTGTAGGTTGTGAAGAGCCGGTATCGCATGCCGACTATTTTTGCTGAAGCGCGGGAGGCGCTAGCTGTGGCTAACTGGGAGTGGCTTGACGCCCTTGGGCTCAAGCAGGTGACTCGACTGGAGCCAGTGATTGGGGATCGGGCCTACCTGACGGCCCTGATCAACTTGTGGGATCCTCGGACTAATACTTTCCATCTCCCAATAGGGGAGATGACAGTCACTTTGGAGGATGTCTATCGGATTCTTAGGATTCCAATAGACGGACTGCCGATCAGGACGACGTCACGGGATCAGCGGACAGCGGTGCTGACATGCTGCTTCAGGCATGGGGAGGAGTTGGGGGTGGATGGTCCAGTGGAGAGGGCAGAGATTGACTTCCAGATGGGTGGGATTCTGGTTCGATGGTGGTTTGAGAGGGGGGTGTTGGGAGTGAGGCACGCATTGCTTATGGGCCTCATTTCCAACATGCTGCTACCTGACTCGTCAGGTGCGAGGTTCCCGTGGAACCTATTGGATGTGGTCTATCGGCTGGTGGAGTGTTCGACGTAGGAGCCTTTGGTCATGAGATGGGGATAGACGCTACTGGTGCAGCTCTATGGGGAGCTATATGAGGTCCACTGCCAGAGGTGGAAGGGGATCAGCTGTAGCTATCTACTGTAGAGCTGGGGTTGGCAGCACATAGCGGTGGAGAGACTAGGGGGGTTACCATGGATGATGTGGGTGGAGATGGCAGATAAGGATATAGGTTACGTGGCTCTATGGCGGTGGTCTGAGGAGCAGGGATAGAGTCGATGATGGGCAGGTGTCATAGGGCACTATGTCGATGCCTTCGCTTGGCTTGCTTCGGGGAGGTGTTCTGGTGTCCCTATCGGGACTGTCCAGCCTGGCTGAGGCTGGAGAGTGGCTCTGGTGGGTATGCAGGGAGCGGTGGCTGATTGGGCGGCATGGGACCGAGTAGGAGTTCTTCCCGTATAGTCGGGTGACATGATAGTTTGGGGTGCGCTGGGGTTTCTTGGTGAGCCCGTGGTCTATCGATGTCGGGGGATGAGAGGACTCTGGATCGGCCGGTCATCGTGCCATTGGGTGAGGATTCGGATGCGGTGATCGACGTCCTGGATGTGGATGACGTCGGGACTACTACAGAGTATGATCAGTGGTGGACTCTATGGTGATGGTGGGGAGAGGGGCCACTGGGAGGTGCGAAGGCAGCAGCGGTGGGGGGGAGGGTGCCGAGGCACCAGGAGATGATTGGGGAGCTCCGCTCGAGGAGGTGGACATGGTGGAGGTGGATGACTTGGGCATGGATTTTGGGGCTCCGGACCAGCCGAAGATGTAGGACGTCTCGGAGCAGTGGGAGCTAGAGCAGGTTGTTGTTCTAGAGGTGCCTATGCATCCGGCCGTGGTGGAGGACACGGAGGTAGGGGTTTGCATCGAGAATGCATGATTGGTGGAGCTGCTGTGGAGGCGATATGAGGAGTTGGGGGAGGCTTTGCAAGAGAGGGATCTCCTGCGGACTCAACTGGTGGAGCGGGATAGCACATTTGCTGCACACCATCGGGGGATGGGGACACCAGCGCTGCATAGGAGAGGGATCTCCTACGGATGCAGTTGGCATAGCGCGATGATGCAGTAGCTTACTACCATCGATGGGAGGTAGAGTGGTTGTGGTGGGAGATATATTGGTCTCGACATCGGATGGATTTGGAGGGAGAGATTATCCACCTCGGTGGGCGGTTACCTGAGCCCCCTGGAGGTGGCTCTTCATGTCGGATGAGGGACAGTGGTACTGAGCAGTCAGCATCATCTCATCGTAGGTGATTGGATGAGGGAGGTGGTAGCAGGCATGATGCGGGGGCTAGCAGCAGCTACCCTGAGGGGTCCCATAGGACCCACACCATGGGGGTAGTTCCCATCGCACCGATCCTGCGTGATCATGGTGGCCGACGCCTTAGGCTTGGGGGTTTTGAGATTTTGGATTTTGTTGCGGGGTCAGAGGACCAGCTCTTTGTAGCCTACGGGAATTTTTGATGATATATATATATGACTTTATTTTGTTTATGCGCATGTGATGATTTGATTTTATGCATGATGATTGATGAATATGGATGTATGCATGTTAAGTTATAGTGATGAATGCATATGTTGTTGATGAATGCAAATGTTTCTAATTTATATGATATGCAAATGGAATGGATGAATTGAATTTGTGATGTTTGGTAGTCGCACCATAGACTGTGTAGAACTTTATGGCTTTTTGTCCTAGGCGATGGCTGCGGTGAATAGCTTTTTATGTATACATGTTTTTTTTTTTTTTGGTATGGCGAGAATAAAATATAGCAAGTTGGTTTCAAATGTAGTTAAGGTTTTCTGAGACTCAGATGTTTTAACTAACTAGCCATGACTGTACTTTATCTCACAAGACTTTTGAACAAGGTATGAATCGGACTTGTCTTGGACCAAGTTATTTCACATCCCTGTGTGTGCAATTGAGTTCATTTATGTGGTGTTGGTCAGGATACCGCCAGTGCTAGATAGGTTATCAACCAAACCTGTACTGAGGATCACCTGATTAGCTCCACTAACTCCTTTGTTGTATTTAGTCAGATTAATCTACGGTGCTATCGTAGGATACCATAAGCTAGCTCATCCACATGCAAACATTGATCTGCGCACAAGTTAATGTGACAGATATATCGTCATGCGGGAGGTTTACCACCAGTGACCGATAGGCTATCAACCAAACCGGTACTGAGGTTTGCCTCATGACCTGTCGGAATGCTGAGAGTTCCAGGGATTCAAGTTCGACTCCCTTCTTTTCTTCAATTGTATTGGGATACTTGCTCTTTTGTAGTGATAAAAATCACTATTTATTTTTGTATTATATTTTTCTTTTGAGCAAGGGATTAGGATATGGAGTGATGAGAATCACTATTTTATGTGCTTTTCTTGATGTATGCACTTTGGTTGTGATGTCAAATTTTTTGGAGTTTTGACGTTTGCAAATTGTTGATGTTTTGCAACTTTTGAGAACTTGGGATTCTTGGGGAATTGGGTAGGGAGGATGCTTGTCCTTTTGCCAACTCTCAGCATTCTTGGGGTCATTCGCATAGGGGGATGAGCAAGATAACCATTTCGCTTATGGTGACCTGGATTGCTTTGCAGGTTTCATCTTTCGTTCACACAACTTGGGAATGTTTTATGTGTTTTAATTTGTGCTGGGATGCTACGTAACAAGGTGTGATCCAAGTATAATTCTACCTTCGTAAAATCTGTCTGACTTGGTACAGTATGTGGCTAGAAAGCTAATGATGACTGAATGATGAAAACTCTCGATACATGAGAAAACAACTGACTATGATGTGGGAGAATAACGTGAATGGCGGTTATAGGCGATGAGCTATTGATAAAGCGAAAAAATGTAGAAGATGATGGTTTTGCCAAGTAATGACAAGTCTATGGCGCTTTGACCTTTATGACCACAAATATGCAATGTGTGGGTGTGATGCTTAATGCAGCTATATGTTTTTGTGTTTTTGATGGATTGATTTGTGTGAATATGAAGATGATATGCAAAATAGAGCTCTTTATTTTTGTGACGATTTTGAGCATGTATGGAAATGAGATGCAAATTTTGTTATTTTTGATGATTTTATTGTTTTTGAATTTTCTTGTTTTTGACCAAGCGATTACGGGAATCCTTGGAGCATTTTGGGGATTGACCAAGTGATTACGAAAATCCTTGGAGCATTTTGGGGATTGACCAAGCGATTATGGAAATCCTTGGAGCATTTTGGGGATTGACCAAGTGATTATGGAAATCCTTGGAGCATTTTGTTGATTGACTAAGCGATTATAGAAATCCTTGGAGCATTTTTGGGTGAGGGTGCCAAGCGATTAGGAAATCCTTGGAGCATTTTGGGGATTGACCAAGCGATTATGGAAATCCTTGGAGCATTTTGGGGCTATGGCTCTTCTAAACATGGAATGGCCGCAAATGACTGATGTTCAAGGGTTCTAGTTCCTTGATTCCATCAAGAGAGGCTAGCCGGTATGTTCCAGGTCCTATTTTGCTATCAATTACATAGGGACCTAACCAGTTTGCCATGAATTTGTCCCTTAAATGGGATGACAGACTAGAGTTCTGTTGGTTTTCTTTCAAGACCAAGTCACCGACCTGAAAGTCCCTCAAGTGAACTTTCATGTTGTATGCTTTCTTAAGTCGCTCTTGATAGATACGTAAATGCTCGAGGGCATTAACGCGTCGTTCATCAAGCAACGTAAGCTGGTCTAACCGGGCCTGCCATGCAGTATCATCATCGATGAACTCTTGCATTGATATGCACAGGGAAGGAATTTCCAACTCGAGAGGCATGACAGCCTCGGAGCCATACACGAGCAAAAATGGAGTTGCCCCAGTGGGTGTCCGAATGCTAGTGCGATAGGCCCACAGGGCAAGTGGGATCTGAATGTGCCAATCCTTATGATTATCTGTGACTATCTTTTTAAGGATGGCAACTAGCATTTTGTTTGACGCCTCTGCTTGCCCATTTGCTCATGGATAATAGGGTGTCAAAAAACTTTTGCTGAATTTTGTACTTTGTGGTCAAAGCACGCACATATTTGTTCTTGAATGACGTCCCATTATCCGAGATTATCTTGGATGGAATACCAAAATGACATATGATGTTATGCAAAATGAACTCCACAATGCGGGGTCCAATCGTAGAGGTAAGCGGAACTGCTTCCACCCACTTGGTGAAGTACTCTATGGCCGTGATGATAAACGTGTGATGACCTGACGATGTAGGGGAGATCTTTTCGATTAGATCTAGGCCCCACTATGAAAAATGCCAAGCCGATTGGATCGGCTGCAAGGCCTAGGAAGGTACGTGTGTCAAATTAGCATGGTGTTGACACTTCACGCACTTCCTGACATATGCACAACAATCTCGCTCTAAATATGGCCAATAATAGCCCATGCGAAGAATGCACTTTGCGATGGCCATACCGCTGAAGTGGCCACCGCATGTACCATCGTGCGCTTGGGTGATCACCCAAGTGGACTCTTGCTGGTCCAAGCACCGAAGGAGGATCCCTTCATAGCTATGATGGTACAAAATGTCTCCTAACAAGACATGCTTTGCCACTTCTGCTTGAATGCACATTTTGTGGCATGCGTCAATCCAAGTGGGAGGTTACCTAACTTGAGGTAGTCCCTTATGGGGGAATACCAATCCTGCTGATCAGAAGCCTCGATGGTATGAATAACTAGTCCCTCTTGAAGTTCATCCCTAGCAAAAGTTGAGTGGGAGAGAACTTGTAAGAATAGCATTGTGTTGCTATTAAGGGGAGTAGGGGAGAACAAGGACCCCTAGTTGGCATGTTTCAGATGATCATGGATTCGAGAGAACCTATCCATGGATGGCTCAATCTGGATCAAGTGGATTCCTGGCGTTAAATCAGAGCTTGCTCGCTCCATCATGGATTGCGATAGTGTTTTGACTTGAATGGTGGTCATATCACCAGAAATGTCTTGCGGGATTAGTGACCCCAAAGAGGCCATAGTGTCCGCAAAATGATTCGATGACCGAGGGAGTGCCTCGATGTCGTACCATTCAAGCTTTGCTAGGAATTTGTCCACAAGGGCTTTGTAGGCCTGCAGAACTGGGCATTTGCATTGGAATACCCCTTTGACTTGGTTGACAATTAACAGCGAATCACCAAAGATATTCAATCATTTAATGTTCATGGTGATTGTTGTCTGAAGACCTATGAGCAAGGCTTCATACTCTGCATTGTTGTTGGTGCATGGGAAATTTAATTTAAATGACAGGGGCATAGGAGCGCCCTACGGTGTGAAGAATACTATTCCCATGCCACCACCTTGCTCACATTTAGAACCATCAAAAAATAGGGTTATGTCGGCCTGTGACTCAGGCTCATCAGAATCTGGTGATTCTGAGACATGGAAGACCCCATCATCGGGTAGTTCTATGACCAGAGGCTGATCGTCTTCGAGAGGAGCCTCTGCTAGTTGATCGGCTATGACCTGACCTTTTATGGATTTCTGTCCAATAAACTCTATGTCAAATTCCATCAACAACATGATCCATTTCGTCGTGCGACTACTATGATAAGTATGACTCATCATGTATCACAATGGATTCTCCTTAGACACAACATACGTCTTGTTGCTCAACATGTAATGGCATAGCTTTTTGGTAGCAAACACCACTGCCAAGCAGAGTTTCTCAACGTATGCATAGTTAAGTTCATAGCTGACCAGGGTGCGGCTAAGATAGTAAGTAGCCTGTTCCCTGTGAAGTTCATTCTTCTAGGCTAACATGGCTCCCAGTGCCACCTCAGTAGCTGAGATGTATAAGTAGAATGACACTCCTGGTCTAGGTGGTGCCAATACTGGCGGTGAAGCCAAGTATTGTTTAATGTCATCGAAGGCTGACTGGCACTCGTCATCCCAGTGAAATGCTACCCCCTTGTGCAACAACTTGTTCATTGGTCGACACTTGTCAGATAGCTACGCTATGAAGCGCTTGATCGACGTGACCTTTCCCTGTAGGCTTCTGAGCTGCTTGATGGTAGTTGGGGGACGCATTTCAAGGATTGCCTTGACTTTGTTTGGGTCCACCTCGATGCCCCATTTTGAGACTATGAAACCCAAGAGTTTTCCAGATGTGACGCCAAAAATGCACTTCTTGGGATTCAGTCTGACTCTATGCTCCATGAGGCGATCGAGGATCTTGCTTAAGTCATCGAGATGATCCAGGCACAAAAGAGATTTGGCCAACAAATCATCCATGTAATCTTCCAAAGTCTTGTGCATGTAATCATGGAAGATGTATGTCATGGCACGTTGGTAGGTGGCGCCAGCATTTTTAAGGCCAAAAGGCATGACCTTATAACAAAATGTCCCCCAAGGCATTGTGAACACCATTTTTAGTTGGTCCTCGGGATTGATACAAATTTGATTGTATCCCGAGAAACCATCCATGAGGGAAAGCATTTCGTGACCCATTGTAGCATCTACCAATGCATCGATGCTCGACAAGGGAAAATCATCCTTAGGACTCGCTTTGTTTAGATCTCAAAAATTAGTGCATATGCGAATCCTCCCATCAGGCTTCTTGACGGGCACCATGTTGGACAGCCATGGTGGATAATCCATGCAGATGACAAACTGTGCATCCAACAACTTTTGCAATTCATCTTTGACCATTAAGGCCACTTTTGGGTGCATCTTGCATAGTTTCTGCTTAACTGGCTTGACTGTCGGATCAAGCGTTAGATTATGCATGACTAGCTATGGGTCTAGTCCCGACATGTCTCTGTATGACCATGCAAAAACCTCCTTCTTCTCTTTGAGAAGGGCAATGTAGTCGGCTTGCTCTTCGGGGGATAAACTTACCCCCAGCTTGATGATCTATGGATTCATTGGATCTGAGCCGATGTCTACGTCAGTCATCTCCTCGATCGACATGTGGGATCCATCTTCCAACTGATGTGGAGTTGGGATCAAGTGGATATCATTTGCTGAGTTTAGATCATCGTTAGGAACCTCGGGTCCCTCTTCAGCATGGCAGATATCCTGAGTTGGCCTAGGGGTAAAATGGAGCATTTCATCGAAATGCCAGTACTCGGATGGGGATGGAGGGGAATTGATGTGATCCCAGTCTATGGCATCTATGTCTAGATACAATGACTATGCCGGATCGGCCGGATTGTGGATGGGGGCGGTTAAGTCAATGGAGATCATGTTGATGAAATGATTTTGGTCTCCATTACCATGGGTGTGGTGACTCGGACATCCTAGATGCTCTCTATGCTTTGGATCTGGCTCTAGAGGGATGGGCATGAATGGATCGGCCCTATGTGCGGATAGGAAGATAGGGTCTACCCTCGACACTGATGTCACTATAGGGTCTCTGGGTGGAAGGTGCTCTTCGTATGCCCAGAGTAGCGGATCCAACACTTGGTCCCATCGTGTTGGGTCTACGTACCACTCATGCCCTGGCACTATGTTTAATTGTTCAAATATGTCATTAATCTCCAAGGGGTGCCGATGCTGCATCTACCGCATGTGATTAAGATATGCCATTTCTGTTTCATCTTCATAATCACTATCGGAGATCCAAAAGCCCTCGTTGGCTTCGACAACTATTTGAGGTATTACAGGCTCGTCTTGCTCGAGCAAATTAATCTGGTCCCACCTAGGTTGTTCCGCTCTCTACGGGGGGACTTGATTTCCTTGGAGCGGCGCTTGCTCGATGGGAGCATCCAGGGGGAACATTGTCAAGAGGCTTTCTTGATAATCATCCATGGGGATCACTTGTGAGTGATCGCTATCTGATTCGAAGGGGTCATACGATGTTGGTTCATACTCCGACTCATCCTCCGAGGACCCTTCTTGACATTGTCTAGACCCTCCTTGAAAATGAGCTCTCGAGCTTTCTCCTCTCTCGAGCGAAGGGAAGGGATTACTAGAGCCAACAAGGTTGATTGCCATTAATGGGAGATAATCCCTCAATGTATATGTGGTGTTAGGGTTGGCATATGGATCTGATGCCAATCCCCCCTTGTTGCCTATCCCTAGGCCTTGCATGTTCTCCACCAAGATGTCCAAGGGTAGGGGGTGGTTGAACCCTACTCCTGACTTGTCATATGGCATTTGGTATCTTGGTTGGCAAAGAACACGTATCCCTTGCTCATATCGGCCTAACCCATATCCGTGCCAATTGCATTGGCCAAGGTATCTGAGAGCAAAGTCTGGGTTAGACAAATAGTTGACATTTTCAGCAAAAGGCTCTTCGTCTTCATCCTCTTGCGTGCATGGTGCAACGCCATGATCAAGGCCCCCATACACAAAGTTTGTCTGGTTCGGCGGGTAGCCTAGGGGAACAATAGTGCCAATGGGGAGTCGAGGTCTCCCCATGTCCAACATGGATTCTAGTGTGGGTGTTGGTATAATATTCTACACCAGATACTCCCTCAGGCCCGTATTGGCCATTTCAATGGTGATCGTTGGCGGTTGAGGGGGAGGGAATGGAAGTTCTCCTTGAGTCCACTCCATGTCGGGTGGACTAGGAGCCTCGACTTCCATCCGGCTAGGCATCTCCTCAGTAGAGATAGTTGATACTGATGGCAGTGTCTCTTCCAAAGGTTTTGCCTCTTCCAGGGGTTCCTTCCCTTTGTCCTTCTGTTTGGCCCCCAAATATGGTGTCGTTGGTGGAGGACCAGATGATGAAGATGAACCCGGCTAGGATTTTGAAGAACTTGTTAACGGGGATGCCTATGGAATCGGACCTTGTTTAGATGGATTTAACTAGAAATCCAAATGCGTTGATGGCAGGGTCGATTGCGGCATCAGCTGCACCGCATTACAATACTTGAAGGGTTCCAAGTCCATCGGGACTACATGCACCTCCCCTTCAAATGTATACTTTAAACATTGGTGAGCTATCGAAGGGACACACTTCATGTCCCTGATCCATGGCCGGCCCAACAAGATGTTGTAGGCCATCTCACCCTCCAATACGTGGCACAATGTGGGTATGGTATTTTGTCCCACTTGGATTGGTAGGACTATTGTGTCGACTGTCGAGCAGATTGCATCATTGAATGCTCGTAGAGTGTAGGTGGAAGCTGTGATGTGAGATGCGGGCAACTTCAGATGTTTGAGAGCCATAGTTGTGATGATGTTGTTGGACGAGCCAGTGTCTATCAACACCCTCTTGTATGGGATCCCGTTGACCCACGCGATAACGTGCAGGGGTGGATCTGCCATGTCATTAGTCACTGATCTCAATTCGTCTTCTCGAAATGTGATGATCGGCTCGAGTGCATCATTTTACATGCCCCATGAAGTTGTTGAAAGAATTTGTCTCATGGGGCTGCAACTCGATGGCTTTCAAAATCTCCATTAGAGCTTCTCGATGGGGCGTAGATTGTTGTATAAGCTCGTATATGGAGAGCCTAGCCGAGGTGGTCCTCAAACTCTGAGTTAGTTTGGTCCGAAGTGTGGCCACCGGCTTAGGCGGAGGAGGTTGTGCAAGGTGTTGTTGTGGTTGCGAAGTTGTTGGCACCTCTCCTGCCGCTATCGCAGGAGCATTCATGCTCGGATACCTCCTGTTTCGAGTCACTATACTGATCATCCCTACATATCCCTGCATGGGGCAGTTCTGTGTGACCTCGTTAACTTGTAGGGTCTTTGCCTGCGGAGCATGAGCAGGCAAGGGGTCTTTGAAGACCTCCATTTGTTGATTGCTTGGTGCGACGGGATTATCCACCGCTAGTGTCTTGTTATCAATCAGGTCTTGCACCAAGCCCTTAAATTTCCAACAGGCATTTAGGTCATGTCCCTGCCACCTATGGAACCTGTAGTACAAGTCCTCTCTATACCCCTTAGGCTTGGGCGCATTGGGATCTATAGTCTGAACCTCTGGTAGGTTGATCAGGTTTGCCGCTAACAAGCGGTCAAACAAGGAGTCCCTGGACTCTATGTAGGGTGTGAATTGTCGCCTAGGGTGACGTTGCTGACCCTGTTCTTGCCTCTGATTTTCTCTGTCATAGTTGTTAGGAGGCACTGCTTGATAGTTAGCCTTTTGAGGCTGTGTTGCTTGTGCAGGCTTAGGGACATTGATAGCAACTTGGTTAACCATAGTGGGTTTTTGTTGCGTGGTCCCAGCTTTAGTGTTTTTAGTCCACTCTTTTTTCTTAGGTTTGGCTATCTCGCCATCCTGTATTTTGATCTCTTCAATGATCCTGGCTTGCGCCAGAGCTTCTTCTAAGGTGGCATATTGTTGCAGCTGCAATAGCATAGAGATCGATCTCAAACAACTCTTGGAGAACATCTGAGTGAGGTCGGACATAGGAGGGAGGTAGGGCAGCTTCGAAAGCAATGTCCTCCACCGATTCCCATAGGCCACCATGGTCTCCTCCTCATACTGCCTGAGGCTGGCTAAGTCACTCAGTGATGCCTTCTTCTTGGTATTGAAGGTGAAGCATTCGAGGAACGCATCCACTAACTGATCTAAGTTGTTAATGTTGTGCTTTGGTAACTGAGTAAACCAATCCGAGGTAGGGCCTACGAATGTGGTTATAAATGTTCTCAATAACAAAGCATCATTGTCCTGAATGCCGAAGCATTGGCTCAGGAACCTCGTCACATGCTCTTGAGCATCCTCCTCACCTCTAAAGGTTGCCAACTGAGGCAGCTTAAAGTGTTCAGGGTAAGGGGGTGTTGGCACGGACGGATGCACAGGATGACTACGGAGTTGGCATAAAGTGGGCTTTTGGGGCCCAAAAGTTTTGGTCTCCATAGACTCCAAACGCTCTAGCAACACTTTATATGCATCCGAGGATTTGATTTCTTCCTCTTTAGTTTGCTCCCATTGTGGGTTGTGGGAGACTTGAGGCCTCTGAAGGGGTGGCCGGATGGCAACTCCTCCGCCTAGGTAGGGCATTTCGGCCCACTCTTCTTCTTGCTCATACTCCTCGTAAGCTTCTTGAGGAGTCTCTGGACGAGACCTATGACCCTGGGTGGGTCCCCGTGGAGGGTACCCATCATTGTTCCGGGAGTGGCCTCCCGCTCAGGTCTAGGAGGTCTCGGAGGCAGCACTTGGTAAGGTCATGGAGACCTATCTCGCACCAAGGGATTATGCCTCTCATATGGTTCCGCTCTTTGGGTGCGCGGGGTTGGGACCCTCTCAGGCACCGGGTTATGGAGCAGCTCATCTGTTTGGCACCTAATGCGCTCTTTGCTAAGGCGATATAGATGCTCTAGCTGCTACTGGTCTTGCTCAAGCCGCGTGATCTACGCTTGGCGGGTGGCATGTCTGGCGACTGCCAGGTCAATTTGTTCCACCATCCTGAGCCTAGGAGGCCTGGATGCCTCTCCTATGCACTTACCCTAGTCTCGATGATCCGAGATCTCAATAGGTTGCTTCCCTCTATCGAGGTTGGCGGCATTTACCCGAGGCTCTGGCCTCAGTGGGTGATCATGGTATCTAGTTGGTGCGGAAGCGCATGGCCCCCACGTTGTATATTGCTCTTGAGGAATGTAATCATCTTCCTCGTGCTCCCTTTCATATGTGTGAAAGGGGTGGGCAGAGTTAGCTCACCCTGCTTGAAGGGCCTTGCGCTCTAGATTTTGTCTATTGGTTCTAACAGTGATGGGGGGCAAAGGAGGGATGCCATCATCATGTGGCCTCTCCTCATGGAAACTATGCCACTCTAGCACTTCATCGCATGGTGGCCACTCATATCGAGCTTCTAAGGGAGCCTTTTTATCTATGTTGAGTGCCACGTGTAAGGACTCTTCCCGAAAGGGGCTATGATGAATGGGCGTGTCCCTCAAAGGGGTGTCCCTATAATTCCATCTTGACATGGAATGATGCGGACTCTCTTGCGGGTCAAGCCGCCAAGGCGGTATGACTAAGTCCTTAGGGCTATAGCGGAGGTGACTTGTGCCCCCTTGTACACTTTTCATAGCTTTCGCCCTTGATTGGGCTTGGCTACGTGTGTACACCATGGTGGTGCTTTCCTACAAGCTATGTAGATTTTTATCTCTTTTTATGATTTTTTTATGCTACACTAAACAAAAATGATCATACACACACACAAGCAGTGATTATCTCGTTTAAAGATTGAAAGTGTGTCCTAGACCTGGTTTAGTGTGTTTTTGATTTTTGTTTTTTGTTTTTGTTTTTTTTTGGTTGGTTTTGAAGGTTTTTGTAAAGAACGTTTAAATGCAAAATGATGGCTCTTATGGCTCCCAAAAATGGTCGCCCCTTCGATATACCATTGCCAGGCCGATATACCAACCTCTCTATATACCCGCCCTTACGTGAGGGAAACTATAGGTACGTGAGAGCAGATGGTACGTGGAACGTAGGCGGTACGGAAGGGGAATCACCTTGTTTATGACACCTACCATAGAAGACTTATCCTCGTGCATTGGGAATCACCCCAGCTACACTCGATCAGCTTTCATCAGGATTTACGTCTAGCAACAGTTGCGATCGGGGTAATGGATGCAAAATTCAAGCCAAGGTGGTGATGAAATCCACCGTTGGTCTTGATCAAGGGCTGGGGTTTTACGACCAACGCCTTGGTTTTTAATTTGCCACGTGGTGTGTGGGGTTCTTTTTATTTTGCAAAATGGAAACAAGCAAGCGGTAAAGGAAAACTACTTTCCCTAAGCAAGCAAGTACCCTAAAATAGAAAAACTGAAGACAAAAATAGACAAGAAAAATTTAGAATCCTTACCTCTTCTCTGCCCAAATCTATCGGTTCTAAGTTTCTGCCCGAAGACTGCATAGACAAAAATTCATCCCGGGGGGAATGAATTATAGGACTGTATTCATCATAGGGTGGGGCGAATTCCCATTCGTCCCTGGGTAAGACGAATTACAGCTCTGTATCCGCCTCCTGATGGAACGAACAACAGTCAGCGTGTGAAACTCGGCACCTGCAAGCAAAAAAACAAACAAGTTTGGATCAGATCTCTGATCTTAGAAATAGAGGACAAGGTCCCACCATGATCGCCACTGAAAGCACGAGGATACGGAAACAAGAAAGGAAAGACTCCAAGCACGATGCAAAAAATGAAACTAAACTTAACGCTGAATCCTACGAATTAAAAATGCATGAAATGGAGAAAGCATGAATTGAAACCCAAATGAAATAACAGCCCTTCTCTTTTATTGATGTATTTCACAACTCGGTTACAATTCACATCCTCCCTTTTCAGGGGCGAGGAGCGTTAAATTCATCTCTTGGTTACATCCATGGATAGCCTTCCTTCTTCCGCGTGCCCACATGTAAGATGGGCGGACCAAAATGTCACCACCACTTGTGTCTATGAATTTTGATTCCTTGCTGCTCCTCCGATGTTCTGATCCTACGTTCAAAGAAACAAAAGATAATCAATAGCACCTGCGGATAAAACAAAGCATGCAATCCCCAAGCCTACGATAAATGAATGAGAAAAATGAATTAAACTATGACTAAAATGAATCCAAATGCTCTAAAAATTTGATAGGGGCATCAAGACATCACCAGGAGGGCACTGCAAAAAGAAAAGTCGAGAAATTCCTCACCGATTTGAATTCGCTCTAGGGCGGGACGAATTCACCTGCAACAAAATGCCGAAAAGGTACTGTCCCAAATGTCTAGCCTAGAGAGCTCCAAAAGACCTACAAACTTGGGGTTAGCTAATTGGGGGCATTTTGGGAAGACCCAGATGGTCAGATTTTCCCAATTTGACCTCTATTAATAGGAATTTGATGATGCTACCTGCAAGTTAGTAAAAGCGAACGAATATAGAAACATGATCAAAATTGTTCAAAATGAGACGAAATTTAAATGACAACCTATCTAAGCATCATAGAATTGAATGCAAAAAATAAAAATTATAGAAAGAAAAATCTACCACAGATTCCCAATCATTCCTAAAAGGGACGATTAGGCCTACAGTAGTGTGGGGGCGCCCGGGCGGGCCGCCCACCGTTTGGGGCCTGATTTCGGCACCAATCCACTTGGGATGGGTCCAAAATCTCTTACAAGGTGTTGTCGACAAATTGGGTGGTATTCTATGGCCAAATGTCAGGTTTTGGGCTCAATATTCGACCTTCCAATAGTCACCCAATGACCTCCTCTCTAAAAGAGATCAAGGATGTAGAAGGCACAAATCGCACAAGGATGTATGGGGAAATAAAATGGCAGCACTTCATTGCTCCAAATTGCTCTTACTCTGTATATTTTGGGATGAGGAAACTCATCAATTTATAGACCTGGAGGTCTCTTGGGATGAGCATGCAGAGGCGCCACATGGCAGCCATGCCCTTCTAGGGGAGGGAAGATTCCTCCCCGATTAGGGGCTTCATGACTGCCCCTGTAACAACCTCTAACGCTCGAAAATGCTCACCCATGCTCCCATGAAATGAAGGAGGCGTTAGGTGGTGGATCCGAGCTGCCATTTGTCAAGATTTGACTTTTTGCCCATCAAACCTGCAATTCGCCCCACCCTAGAGCGAATTTGGAATTCGTCCCGGGGTGGAGCGAATCCCAATTAGAATTCGTCCCTGGGTGGAACGGATATTGAGCAAAGTGCCTGAAGGTGCCAAAATGATTTTTGACCTTCCAAAACTGCTGTGAGAGTGGTTAGGACCACTGTTTAACCTCTGGGGGCTGCCCTTGGGGCTGTGTGTGCCAATGTGATCAGTGTTTGCAGTCACATAATCGGATTGGTGCTGTTTTGGTGTCTACAATAACAATACATTTATAAGATATTTTTATTATTATTTTGGAGAAAAATGTGTTGTACTTGGGCCCCCCACCCTTGAAAAATCATAATTCTCTCCTTTATAGCTCAAGAGTATACAAACATATTTAATTCTCAACTTAATTAAGTTGTTATTAGCTAGATACCTACATATTTTTTCATAAAAAATTTGAATTCTCAATTTTTAATTTTTGGATCTTCTTCAATTTTCTTTTTAAATACAAATATTTCCAAATTTGGCATCCTTCTTCCTAACATTTTCCTACAATAACCTTCACAATACCAAAAATCTACCTTTATTGTCTAAATATTACCAGGATTATGCATAAGCGGTCGGCCCCAAAATCTATTTAGAAAATCAAGGCAAATTGTCTTGGAATCCCGGTGAAATTTTTAGAAGTATACATGGCAAATTGCATTTATTTATCTCCAAAAATTTTCAAACCGTGGCGAATTTCATTAATTTGTCTCCAAAAAATTTTAAACCGTTGCAATTTTTTCTATGTTGGGGGATATGAATATCGGTTTACAAAATCTAAAAATGTATGGCATACTTAAAAGCTTTAGATCGATATGAAAGACTTTAGGTCAATATGACGACCGATGGCATGAAGATCAACTGCAGGAATACCGATCGATTGCAGGTATGGCGATTAGTTATAGGTATGATGATCGGTTGTATTTATGATGATAGACTGTAGGAATATCGATCGATTGTAGGCATGATGATCATCTATAGGCATGATGATCGACTGCAAGCATGATGATCGACTGTAGGAATAACGATTAGTTGCAGACATGATGATCGATTGTTTTAAATATTGATTAACAGTCTTGCAACTGATAGATGAATACCGATTGACACCTCTGTAATCGATCGACTAATACCGATCGATACGATCTTGTAACTGACTGACTAATACCGATCATCACCTCTATAATCGATAGACAAATATCGATTGACAATCCCTACAACCAATAGGCTGATACCGATCGACACCTCTGCAACTAATAGACACAACTTTGCAACTGATTGGCTTATGCTGATAGACACAGCTCTACAACCGATTGACTTATATCGGTAGACATGACTCTGCAACCGATCGGCTTATACCAATCATCTTATACTGATCAACACTCCTCTACAACTAATAGGCTTATTTCAACAGACACTCCTATGTAACCTTGTCAAGTTTTTCATTATTTCAGATCTATTTTTGAGCTAGAGTATTTTTTATGTATGTTTATCGATACCCAGTACAGTATATATATGGGTAGTCTATGAGGCAATTTAGGCGGTAAAAATAAAATCATTTATAATTTGAAGGCGATTTAGGCGAGAAATATAAAATCATTTATAATTTGAAGGCGAATTGGGTAGGAAAATCAAAATCATGTGTAATTTGAGGTTTGTGAATTAGAATAAAATTAGGTTCATGATTATCGATGGCGGACAAATTTACCCAAAAAAAACTTCCACCTCATAAATTTTGGGTTAATGGGCCCCAATGAACGAATCCAAAATTAGTCAATTTAAAATCTTAAAAATACTAAATAGAGTCAATTTACGATATTTTGTGCTTATGCAAAACCCTGCATATTACATCTTAGTAGAGTAATATTTATTAATCATAATTTGATTCAAGCAGTCAACATTTTCTTGTTGGCTTCAACTAAACTTATTGCTTCCTCTAACCATGGAAAATATAATTTAACTTCATGATCCTCTATTAGACCCCTCTATTGTCTAGCTTATCTACACATTTGTTCCATTCCTTTAACCTATAATTTCTACAAAATCTATAGGAAGGTATTGTATTTCTATAATGATCTCTTATATGTTCCATGGAGGCTTTCCTTTCCTCAAAATTGTATTTATTACTATTAGTGAATTGGCTTCCATCCATACTCAGTTTCATTTCATTTTTTTACATATTTTAAACCCTTTCAAATCTGCCTAAGCTTTAGATTCATTAGTATCTTAAAAACACTATTAAAAGCATAATATGATAAAATATTACCCTTATTATTTATAATTATTCCTCCTCATTCTAGCCCTAGATTTTCTTTAGATGCTCCACTAAAATTTAATTTGACCAACTCCACTTCCGTTGGTTTTCACTTTTTATTATTTGTATTCCTTTTGTTTCCTTTTGTTGGTGCTTTATATTATATCCACTTCTTACTGCATATTCTCCTAAGAGATTCAAATTCCAAATTAGCTTATCCTTGGATCCCTTTGAAATAATCATTGTTGTTATCTTTCTGCTCAACTACCTCCTAGCAACAATATTTAATATACTTGTAAGAAAATTTTATTTCCATTTGTATCTTCCTTCCTAATCCTTGTTTATAATGCTTAAAAACCTATCATCATATTTTTGTTAAAGTAATCTCATCCATAGTTCCAAAAGTAGATCTAGATTGAATGGTTTTTTATCCATCCAAATAAAATAAATCTCTAGTTTCCACCACCCATCGTAGATCTTTAATCACTAGATCAACTGAGTTTTCTAAATTATTTCAAAGTGCAAAATCATATGGAAGTGAGAATGTAGTAAATATTAAGCTTGGGTCGTTAGGCTTAACATACGTAGAAGAATTATTACCCATTATATCGGACTCTCTTTGTACAATCTCCAAATTAATTTCTCTTAGAGCTAAGTTTACATCCATAAGAATTCTTAAAACAAGACCTCCCCTAGTTTTATCATCACACATCTCAATCGATTTCACTAAAAGAAATTTTCTTTTACCATGTAATCTTGACGATAATAATGATCACATAATATAGATTGATTTTCTACCAAATTTGGCATAATATACAAGGACATATAATATGTTGGAATGGCTTGTAAGATTGATATAATTAGTTGCACTCTTCCTTCTAATGATAACCATATACCTTTCCATATTAGTAGCTTATTATAAAATTTACTTATAAATGTATTCCATAATTCTATCCTCATTATCCCCTCAAATAAGGGCATCCCTAGATATGTTGTTGGTAAATTTGAATACTTCATTTAAAGTAACTTGCATATCCCTAGTTTGATTCTAGTTGGAGTGTTTAGGAAGTAAATCTTAGATTTTATCCCATTAATTTTATGCCTTGATGCTCTTTCATATGCCTTTAATAATTTATTCAAATTTCTAGCCTCGTTTATCCCTTCTCTCCCAAAAAGGATTGTATCATCTATACATTGTTGATGGGTGATGTTGTCAATGGTAATACTAGCCTTAAGTCCAATTATTAGTCCATCTTTGTATGCCTTCTTCAAGTTCCTTCTCAATACCTCTACCATAATAATGAGAGGATCTCCCTATCTAAGACCCCTCTTAAATTTAAATGATTCTATTATTAGCCCATTGACCATCATTGAATATGATGCTATAGAGACACAAAATTACTCCATCTGACCCATTTCTTCCTAAATATTAACTTTTATAATACTACAAAAATAAAATTCCATTTAACCTTATCATAGGCATTATTCATATCAAGTTTTAAGATCATTAATTTATCTTTTCTAGAATTTTTGGAACACATTACTTCATGAGCTACTATGATCCTTTCTAGAATTTGCCTCCCTTTTGCAAAACCTCCTTGCTTTTTTGAAAACAAATTGTCTAAAAGTGGTCTTAACCCATTTGCCATCACTTTGGAGATTATCTTAATTTCGTATTACATTGTCTTATGGGCCTAAATGAATCAAATAATTTTGCATTCTTTTTTGGAATCAGGGTAAGATATGTTGCATTTATTTTTAAGGTATGTACTATTTTACCCTAGATTGTTCCATTACCACCAATAATGAATCCTTCATGATTTCCTAGTTATATTTATAGAATGCTTTTGAAATCCCATCCATACCTAGGGATATATCCTTATCAAAAGATAAAAGAGATTAATGAACTTCTTCCATAGTAATAGGCCCCATAATTTTTTTATGTTCATTTGTTACAATTGAAGGTACTAATTGAGAATGTTTATCATTAAAAACTTCAATCTCATCTAGTCCTAGAATATTATAGTAAAAAACCTTACCTCATTTTTTTATTTTCTCTAATCATCAAACCAAACCCCTTATATTAATATAATTCTCCTAATTTTGGGTGTTAATCTCTGTACTATCTCCATCATATGAAAAACTTTGTGTTTTTATCTCCCTCTAACCAAGTATGGATCAGTTTTAATATCCAAAATTTATCTTCCTTACTCAAAATTTATGATATTCACTAATCAACTCCCTTTTTCTTAATCTTGGATTATTGTGCTCATATTTTTATAATTTTAAAAGTTTCTCTTTCAATTCTTCTTTCTTCTCAATTTTTTTTTTAAAGTGCACTTATTTCATTCTTATAATCTTGATGTCATTGATCTAATTTATTTTGGAAGTGTATACAACCCACCATTTCCAAAATAAATCTATATTTTTTTATCATACCAAAAAATTAAGTATGGTCTTTACACATCTGCTCATATTTAAAATATGATATTTTTTAATTAACTTACTACCATTTTAACTCTTATTGTCCAGTGATATGAACCAATCCTTATCAAGATATAAATTTTAGTACAAGTCCCTTCACCTAGCCAATGATATAAGAGTACATATTTTTCTATTTTTTCTACTAGCAAGTTATAGCCTATATTGTTGTTGACCTATGTATAGATATACTCTTCAAAATTGACCTCTCAAAGATTATTGATTTGAATAAAAGCAAATAAATATCTCATACTTTGGATTATTTTTCTAGTTCTCCCAAAAAATTCATCTAGATTGGTTATGGCATTAAAATATTCTATGATCATGAATTAAATTTCTTAGTCTTTACTTTTCATAAAGGCTTCAATATTACTCCATAATTTTGATATGTCTGACTAAGTTATAGCTCCATAGACATTGATAAGGCTGAAATATATATCTTTAAAGTAATATGTGACTAGTGAGAGTATCTAATACCTAGTTTTATGAATGGTTTCACAGGAAGTTCTAACAAGATTCCCACATGTTAAAATTCTTCCTATCACTTATTTTGAATCCATAGCATCCCATTCACATCTTGCCCATACTACTTTCATAGTTTTGGAACTTCTTCCTTTGTAATTTTAGTTTCCTAGATATATAGAAAATCATGCATATTACTTAAATAGAGGTCCCTAATATAATTTTTCTTTGAGAAGAAATAAGCATCCCTGATATTCCATGATATGGTAATCATGTATCATTAGGGGTTGTTGGCCCCACTTGCAAACTACCAATATTATTTTGTTTTTTTGTAAAGAGAAGTTCAACCAAATTATATTGTGTTCCTTTCCCTATGTTCGCTCTTGCTTTCCTAGCTCTTGCTTGAAGGTTTTTCTCTTTTTACCTTACCAGTATCAATAGTAGGTCTTATTATTATATTCATCAATATTTTACTAGAAGATATTATCAGTATTATAGAATAATAATAATTTTTATGTAGTTTCTATTGTGGGCCACTCCCATTGAAATAACAAAATATTATATTTTTGAAATTATATTTTTATTGGATCAATGAAACCATCTATATTTTATTTTTATCAAATATATTATTGATATTTTATAGGAATGAGTAGAAAGGATGGTAGGAGAGAGACTACAATTTTCTAATTATATAATGAAACTTCTCCTCTATGCCAATAATCTCATATTTCTTTTTTTTGCTAAAGAAAAAAGGATTGTACTTGGGTCCTCCACCTTTGAAAAATCATAACTCTCTCCTCTAGATATTAAGAGTTTGTATATAAATTCAATTCTCATCTCAATTGAGTTGTTATAGTTAGATACTTACATATTTTTCATTAAATTTTTGAATACTTTATTTTCATATTTTGGATCTAACTCAATTTTCTTTGTAAATACAATTTTTTAGAATTTATCATCCTTCTTGACATTTTTCTATAGTGGCCTTCACAATACAGAAACTTCATCTCTACTATTTACGCATTGCATATTAGTAGAGTAAAATTTCTAAAGCTATGTTATCATAGTCCACTTTACCAATTCTAGATTGTTAGTTTCCTTCTTGATGCATAAGTGCAACCACAAGAACTATAATAAATAGTTTAGCAGTCTCAAAAAGTTGAAATTTCATGTTTAAATCTTATCAAGAGACATGCATAATAACTAAACTATGGGTCATTATATAATACCAAGTGGAATTCATTTTAATCCCAAATAACCAATTATATATATATATATATATATATATATTGAACCCTCTTGAAGAAAAAACCCTAGGAACTAGAGAAAAGAGAGGAGAAAGAAGAGTTGATTGTTACATTGTAGCATCCTTGTGGGCTGCTATAGTGTAGGCTACAAGGGATTTTTTTTAGGGTGTCTACTACAGTGTGGATGCTACAATGGATGGTTGCTACAACACCCTCTTTCCTCTTAAATAATTTAATAAAAATATACAAAGATTAATCCCATTATATGTTTTAAAATACACAAATTTTCTCCTAAAAATTTGTTCCATATTCCTCATTATGATCAATGGTTACTTTTTATCCAAAGCACTTGCTAAGTTTAATAGCAATTGAAAAACCAAAGTTTATCAAACATGGCCTATAATTTAGATATTACCATAAATATTTATTTCCAAAGTTTAAATATATTTATATACAATCGAACACATCATACCGAATGCAATAAGTGACATGCACTTAAATTTATAGCCAAATTATTTTAGTCACAAACCTTAGCCGAGGGTTGTTTGACTATGGTGTAATATTTTTGAAGAACACAAGCTTATACTGAGAGGGGGGGTGAACAGTATAAGACCTCTTTTTACTTTTTCCTTTATACTTCAAAATAGTAAAGCAATATACCCAAAGCAATATCAAAACAATGCACAATATCATCCACAAAGTGACACCAATTTTAACGTGGTTCACCCAGAATGGTTGGGCTACGTCCACAAAACTTTTCTCTAAAAGTTATCTCAAAGTTCTTTGGGAAACCTTCCCAATTACAATGTTTATGAGCCTCGGCCCAAAGGAGATACCTTCCCCCAATCTGAATTTATGAGCCTCTGCTCAAAGGAGATACCTTCCCCCAATCTGAATTTATGAGCCTCTCGCTCAAAGGAGATACCTTCCCCTCTGCTCTGGATATGATCCCTCAGAAGATCAACTGCCTCTACCTCTTTCCAGCACGTGGAACTCCTTTCCACCGAAGACCTCCTGTCCTCAATGCTTAGCCTAAGAGACCTTCGCCTTCTATGATCACGTCCACAACAACTCAGCAACCTGTACCAAACACAGTCAGTCAGTCTAGTACAAGTCTTCCTCTGTCTCATCGGATCTGTCCAACTCTTGAACAAATCAATCCTCCGCACACAAGCCTTCTCAAAGACTTGCCAAATCTGTCCTCGGGTTCTTCTCAAAGAACCAATGCTCCTCTGTCCTCAAGTTCTCTGATAGAACTCTCAAAAACCAGCTCACAAGTCCTCTGCTAGGACCTGTCCAAATCTGCTCACAAGTCCCCACCGGAACCTGTCCAAAACTGCTCACAAGTCCCCACCGAAACCTGTCCAAAACCTGCTCACAAGTCCCCACCGGAACCTGTCCAAAACCTCAGCAAGCTCACCAAGAAAAACTTGCTTAGCATGAACCCACAAAGAGAATTGTTAGAGACCCAATGTGATTCATCAACCTCATAGAAGCATAAAGAGAATTGTTAGAGACTCAATATGTTCTATACTTAACTCCCAATCTCAATCTCAAATCTCATAGAAACATAAAGAGAATTGTTAGAGACTCAATATGTTCTATACTTAACTCCCAATATCAATCTCAACTCAATCTCAATCTCAAAAGAATAAGATAGATGTAGTATGCTTTTCTCAAGAACATGAAACACAACCCAACAATTGCCAACCATGCAATATCTCATATAACAATGATACTCATGTTCTTTCCACAACCAATATCTTTTCTCAACCAATTAGGGCTTTAACAACAATGCTTATAGACAAGGTTTAACCAACATCATTCAACTCAACATTAACCTTGAAGCATTCAACCAATCATCACAAGAAAAGGAAACAAGTAGAAATCCTTTTCCCTCCAAAGATATTTGAACAAAACGACCACCAACACAATATCACCAAATGCAAAGAATAACTTGCTCAAATCAACTCAATGGAGTAAGCCCAATATCATGAATCAAGTAAAGCAATAACTTGATCAAACAACCTCTATGGAAGCAACTCAACCATCAAACTCAAAACAGCCAACCAAGGGTTCCACCAACTCAATGCAAGTAGCTAGACTCACAAATATAAACCCTAGTGCACAAAGCTTCCACTATCTCAAACCAAAAATTATGCATTCACCAAAAACTCTCCTTAAGGATAACAATGCATAAGTAGTCTTCAACAAACCAGAAAATAGGATTTACACCTAGCCAAAGGATACCTAGTAGAATACCTTTTCACTCCAACCTTATTTCAGAAAACATACACCAATCATACTCATAAGAAGAATGTGCCCATACCTTATTGGAGTAGAAGATAATTGAACCTTCAAGCTTGGCCAACCTTAGTTCTCCAACCTTTGGAGAAAATGAATAACACCACCACAAATGCTAAAGCGCTTTCATTGCTGCTATCCTCGTGCATCACGACCAAGACGAAATTGCCCACAACATGGGTCAAACTTGGCACCTCCGCCCAACGCTTCTTCACTCAACACACCACCACCATTGGAGCACAAGTGCCCAATGAAAAATATAATGTAATCCTATGTGTTGTCTTCCTTCAATCGCCAAGGATTTGAAAACGTAAACGTTTTCCTCAAGCCACCACCATCATCATGAGCGCTGTCCAAAAATGTAACTCCCAGAAAAACATAGTTCGCAGTCTTATCAAATGTCATAGAAACGCAATCTGCCGGACGTCAAGCGCAAGAAAAGCTTGGGCAATTCAATATGGATGGACAACGAAATACAACGAAAAACATCGCTTTTTCAGAGGACACAAAGCTACGAAATTGCATCGATCGATGGTACCATTACTTTAGAAAATCATCCCCACTTATATAGCCATTTCTCCTTAATTGTTTGACGTCGGCGCTCCTCCAACGATGGCAACACGTCGGCGAATGAATTCTTTATGTGCGTCGCTTAAGGGTTAAAAGACCCTTTAATAATAATTAAAATAATAATTATTATTATTTTATTAATAATAAATTAAACTTAGACCTTTGTCAAAGGTTTGAGTTAATTTAATTATTAATAATAAACATGGACCTTCAAGGTTTTTCAAGAAGTAAAAACCTTTGCATTAAGTTAAGCTTGGTTTTAATAAAAACCCTTAATGAGTCCAAATGGTTTTAAGAAAAACCTTTAACCTTGTCACCATGGTTTTAATAAAAACCCTTTAACATTATGAAGCTTCTCAAGATATTTTTGACATCACACTCTTTTTGATATCAACACAAAAATGCCTTTTGACATCAATGACAACTTATACACTTGAGCAAAGGCAATGTACCCAAAGTACCCAAAATTGCCAACAATCTCCCCCTTTGTCATTGATGGCAAACCTTTACTGAAAACACTTCTCAAGAGCCAAAACTGAAACCAACTGTGCTAACAACTGAGAGACTGTGCCCACAACTGAGAATCTTCCTTTGAAGTTTTGCTCCCCCTGACTTGAAGCTTTCCTCTTCACTTTGAAGCTCTCCCCCTTACTCATATCTCTCCCCCTTTGTCATCAATGGCAAAGGGCCACCTTTGGGGCTCGGGACTAAGAATGAGCCTCTTAGCTTAGTCCCTCCCCCACCTCCTGATGAGGTGATTAATTCTGGGGTGGGAGTAAAACTCCCATTAGGCACTGATCATCATCGGCGTCTATAACTTCCTTGTCGGGCCTTCTCTTGAACTCTTTGTCCATATTCCTGTTCTTGTCACTGTTCTTGTTCTTGTTCTCATCCCTGTTCTTGTCCATGCCTTGATCCTTGGACCTGATCATGCCACTGTTCTTGTTCCTGTATTCTGGAATTTCAGCTCTACACTGTCTGATTATGTGACCTTCATTGTTGCACTTGAAACACTTGACGATGTTGTTTCTCCGAGGTAAACCTGATCTTTGAATCCACCTGTTCTGACCAAACCTTGTTCCGCCAAACTTGTTCTTGTTATTTGCCTTGCAATAAACTGCCTTGTGCCCAAACTGTTGACAAGAGTAGCAATACCCTTGAAAGTAACTAGCACTTCTGAAACTGTCATTTACCTTCTTCACTTGAGCCATGCAATGTGAAGCCATGTGACCAAACCTATGACAAGCAAAACATCTGCCTTGAAACTTTCCTTTATTTGACCTCTTAGGTCCTGAAAACTTCTTCTTCTCATTCTGAATTCTGTTTTCTGTTTCTATGCATCTATCATTCAAGGACTCCTTTTCTGAAATACTTTCCTCATCAGAACTCTCTTCCTTTTGGAGTCTCTTACTAGACTCTCCAACTTGTTCCTTGTGTGGTTTAACAAAACCAAGGCCTGTTTTATCTGTTGTCTTTCTTTGACCTTTGATGAGTGACTTAACCTTTTTGGAGCTATCTTGAAACCTGTAAAGCTTATCCTTGTACTCTTTAGTTTCCTCTTTCAAAGAAGCCATTTTCTGTTCTAACTCACTATACTCAAGAACCTTAGACTCTAACTCATCCTTGAGTTCTTGTGTCTTAGCTATAGAGAAGTCAAGATTTTCTATAAGATCATCTCTCTCCATACAACATTCATCTAACTTATCCTTGAGTCTAGCATTCTTCTTTCTTTCCTTTTTCAAAGCACTAAGAGCACTAATAAGTTCACTTTCAAGATCCTTTCTATTTGATTGCTTTTTGAATCATCAAAGCCTTTTTCAGATTTCTTATCACTAGAGGTGCTACCCTTTTCAAAAACCATACATGCATCTTCCTTATAGTTTTCTGAAGCATCCTCATACATACTAGAAACCAAATCATTATTTGTGCAATCATCCTCAAGGTGACCAAAATTTCCACATCTAAGACATTTCATGATAATGAATCTATGTTTCGGTTCTTCCTCTTTTTCCGATATGAACAACATCTCATTTTCATTATCACTTGAAGAACTTTCACTATCACTACTAGAACACTTACTTGCTTTGTCTAGGTAGAAACTCTTCTTGTGCTTGTGAGAATACCTCTTTCCTTGATTGTTGTGCTCATCTTTGTTCTTCCTGTGATGCTTGTGCTTTTCAGAATCCTTGCTCTTAGAATCCTGTTTATCTTCATCACTTTCATTCTTGGGAACAGTATAGTCAGTAGCATAATGACCAAACTTTCCACAATTGAAACATCTTATATTTTTCATACTTTTGTGCTTTCTAGAGAACTTGCCTTTCTTGCTTGTAATATGCCTCTTCATCACTAGAAGACTCATCACTATCTTGAAGTTGTTTACCCTTGGATTTCTTGGTAGCCTTGAAAGTCTGCCTCTTTCTTGACATCAACCTTCACTTGAGTTCTCAACTCAAATGCTTGCAAGTATACTATGGAGCTCATCCTTTTTCAACTTATCCAAATCTTTAGCTTCCTCAATAGCAGAAATATTTTCACTAAATCTATTAGGAAGAGATCTTAAAATCTTATCACAAACATCATTTTCAGCAAGCTCAAGACCTAAGTCTTTCATGGAGTTAACAACCTCATCCATACGAAGCATGTAGTCACTAATATTTTCATCATCATTCATCTTGAGTTGTTCAAACATACCTTTGAAGTGTCTCAACTTGGCCTTTCCGACATTTGTATCACCCGTATGAACCACCTTCAACTTGTTTCCACATTTCACTAGTTGTCTTGAGGTGAATCACTTTGGTGAGATCCGCTCTACGTAAGCCTTTCAGGATTGCATTCATTGCTTTTGAATTGTTGTGATGTAGGAGCCTTTCTTCTTTAGTATTAGGACCATGTACGGGAATAGTGTACTCATCTTCAATCACTTCCCATACCTCATTACCAAGTGCCATTAGATGAACCTTCATCCTTGCACTCCAAAGACCAAAATCTGACCCATCAAGAATAGGTGTTGCATTGCCACTTGAATGATCCATTGTGTTCTTTACTAGCTTTTCCTTCAAGCTGTTAAACTTTTCGAAGGCACCCGCTCTGATACCAATTGAAGAACACAAGCTTATACTTAGAGGGGGGGTGAAAAGTATAAGACCTCTTTTTACTTTTTCCTTTATACTTCAAAATAGTAAAGCAATATACCCAAAGCAATATCAAAACAATGCACAATATCATCCACAAAGTGACACCAATTTTAACATGGTTCACCCGAATGGTTGGGCTACGTCCACAAAACTTTTCTCTAAAAGTTATCTCAAAGTTCTTTGGGAAACCTTCCCAATTACAATGTTTATGAGCCTCGGCCCAAAGGAGATACCTTCCCCCAATCTGAATTTATGAGCCTCTGCTCAAAGGAGATACCTTCCCCCAATCTGAATTTATGAGCCTCTGCTCAAAGGAGATACCTTCCCCTCTGCTCTGGAAATGATCCCTCAGAAGATCAACCGCCTCTACCTCTTGCCAGCACGTGGAACTCCTTTCCACCGAAGACCTCCTGTCCTCAATGCTTAGCCTAAGAGACCTCTGCCTTCTATGATCACGTCCACAGTAGCTCAACAACCTGTACCAAACACAGTCAGTCGGTCTAGTACAAGTCTTCCTCTGTCTGTCAGATCTATCCAACTCTTGAACAAATCAATCCTCTACACACAAGCCTTCTCAAAGACTTGCCAAATCTGTCCTCAGGTTCTTCTCAAAGAACCAATGCTCCTCTGTCCTCAAGTTCTCTGATAGAACTCTCAAAAACTAGCTCACAAGTCCTCTGCTAGGACTTGTCCAAATCTGCTCACAAGTCCCCACCGGAACCTGTCCAAAATTGCTCACAAGTCCCCACCGAAACCTGTCCAAAACCTGCTCACAAGTCCCCATCGGAACCTGTCCAAAACCTCAGCAAGCTCACCAAGAAAAACTTGCTTAGCATGAACCCACAAAGAGAATTGTTAGAGACCCAATGTGATTCATCAACCTCATAGAAGCATAAAGAGAATTGTTAGAGACTCAATATGTTCTATACTTAACTCCCAATCTCAATCTCAAATCTCATAGAAACATAAAGAGAATTGTTAGAGACTCAATATGTTCTATACTTAACTCCCAATATCAATCTCAACTCAATCTCAATCTCAAAAGAATAAGATAGATGTAGTATGCTTTTCTCAAGAACATGAAACACAACCCAACAATTGCCAACCATGCAATATCTCATATAACAATGATACTCATGTTCTTTCCACAACCAATATCTTTTCTCAACCAATTAGGGCTTTAACAACAATGCTTATAGACAAGGTTTAACCAACATCATTCAACTCAACATTAACCTTGAAGCATTCAACCAATCATCACAAGAAAAGGAAACAAGTAGAAATCCTTTTCCCTCCAAAGATATTTGAACAAAATAACCACCAACACAATATCACCAAATGCAAAGAATAACTTGCTCAAATCAACTCAATGGAGTAAGCCCAATATCATGAATCAAGTAAAGCAATAACTTGATCAAACAACCTCTATGGAAGCAACTCAACCATCAAACTCAAAACAGCCAACCAAGGGTTCCACCAACTCAATGCAAGTAGCTAGACTCACAAATATAAACCCTAGTGCACAAAGCTTCCACTATCTCAAACCAAAAATTATGCATTCACCAAAAACTCTCCTTAAGGATAACAATGCATAAGTAGTCTTCAAAAAACCAGAAAATAGGATTTACACCTAGCCAAAGGATACCTAGTAGAATACCTTTTCACTCCAACCTTATTTCAGAAAACATACACCAATCATACTCATAAGAAGAATGTGCCCATACCTTATTGGAGTAGAAGATAATTGAACCTTCAAGCTTGGCCAACCTTAGTTCTCCAACCTTTGGAGAAAATGAATAACACCACCACAAATGCTAAAGCGCTTTCATTGCTGCTATCCTCGTGCATCACGACCAAGACGAAATTGCCCACAACATGGGTCAAACTTGGCACCTCCGCCCAACGCTTCTTCACTCAACACACCACCACCATTGGAGCACAAGTGCCCAATGAAAAATATAATGTAATCCTATGTGTTGTCTTCCTTCAATCGCCAAGGATTTGAAAACGTAAACGTTTTCCTCAAGCCACCACCATCATCATGAGCGCTGTCCAAAAACGTAACTCCCAAAAAACATAGTTCGCAGTCTTATCAAATGTCAAAGAAACGCAATCTGTCGGACGTCAAGCGCAAGAAAAGCTTGGGCAATTCAATATGGATGGACAACGAAATACAGCGAAAAACATCGCTTTTTCGGAGGACACAAAGCTACGAAATTGCATCGATCGATGGTACCATTACTTTAGAAAATCATCCCCACTTATATAGCCATTTCTCCTTAATTGTTTGACGTCGGTGCTCCTCCAACGATGGCAACACGTCGGCGAATGAATTCTTTATGTGCGTCGCTTAAGGGTTAAAAGACCCTTTAATAATAATTAAAATAATAATAATTATTATTTTATTAATAATAAATTAAACTTAGACCTTTGTCAAAGGTTTGAGTTAATTTAATTATTAATAATAAACATGGACCTTCAAGGTTTTTCAAGAAGTAAAAACCTTTGCATTAAGTTAAGCTTGGTTTTAATAAAAACCCTTAATGAGTCCAAATGGTTTTAAGAAAAACCTTTAACCTTGTCACCATGGTTTTAATAAAAACCCTTTAACATTATGAAGCTTCTCAAGATATTTTTGACATCACACTCTTTTTGATATCAACACAAAAATGCCTTTTGACATCAATGACAACTTATACACTTGAGCAAAGGCAATGTACCCAAAGTACCCAAAATTGCCAACAATTTCACCGTTATAAACCTTAGCCGAGGGTTGTTTGACTAAGGTGTAATATTTTGCAAGGATCTTAAGGGGTTTTAGATTCTTAATCAATGGATGGATATTACTTGAAGGGGTGGACATCTATTGCCCCTAATCACACTTATTTATTAAGAATCATAGGTGCAAAATGCGAGTGATAAAATACTATCTAGCATGCACACATGGGTCAATAAGGGGTCTATCGACATAAGCTCCTTTACAAGGTTTCACTCCATTCTATTCCACTATGGGGATAAGTATCGTGTTGACCAAAAAACCATTATGGTCTGTGAACAATGAAACTCTTGATCTTTATATTCTTTGGTTAAAAGCAATAGAGGCTCTCGTTATTGATGGTATAATTTTGACCATTGCTACATGGTGTCTCAATAGCACTCACCATTTTGAGCCATTGATAGGGCATGAAAACTTGGAAGTACGCATCCAATTTCTTCTCTAGGTAGAGGGTAGTCATTAGTCATAGTGGTAGTGTGCGAACACTCTTCGGCTTGACGTGACTATCACATGACATTGCATAATAGACGATTCCATTTGGGGTTCTTAAAGAGATTCACTCTTAATCACCATATGGTTGCAAGTTATGCACTATTAATCCAAGGTAAAGGTGCTTTATTACACACATTAGTTTTGGAATTGGTATCCACAATATTACCGTAGACTAGAGGGGTAGCAAATAGGCTACGTTCAACCTTACTGCACTATGGCCCATGGTAGGCCAATCCATAATGCTCGAGGGGTAGGGTGAGTCCAATGGTAGGTAAAATATACTAGGTCCATCACCGATAAGAATGTCGATGAGATCCTACCTTTTCTACTCTTATAAAACCCATAACCTCGTAGAGCCAAAGACTGCTTCATCTATAATGTTAGTCAAGATCGTCTTTAATCCTACCGCAATAGGGTGTCTTGCCTATTTATATTAAGGGGAAACAAAACATAGATCAAGGTTCCTAGGGGTAAATTTTAATGTTGGACTTGGTGCCGAAGTCGAGGAGAGGCATTTTTTGGTGTAAGGACATACATAATTTATATTACTTAATTCAATACCAAATATATAACATTCAACATACATGCTATTTACATTCAATCTAGAAGTATAAACTATACTCCCAAAGATTATAAGCAATGTATATAAAGTCATAAAGAAACTATCGAGAAAGAAAAATTTAAAAAGAAATCTGACCTTATCAAAGCTCCTCTTGGCAACTTCTAGGCTTCTCCCCTTAGTCAACCCATCCTTCCTTATGTGTATCCTCCTTTGTATGACTTGACCAATTATTTTCTAAACTTGTGGCTGTTTGGTTTTTGATTCACCCCAAAGGGTGAACAACATAGTCCCTAAGCCAAAGTTTAAAAGCATTAAATAATTTTGACCAAATGTATTAATATTTGAGTTAGTTTGGTTTTTGATTCACCCAAAGGGTCAAGAGCATAATCCCTAAGCCCAAGTTTTCCTAACAATACTTTTTTTTGCAGTCTCTTTTTTTTTTCCAGATTTCTCCTCTTATTTTCTTTGTTAAATCATGGTGGCATTTTAGAGCACTAATGGGGTGTCTTCCTAAAATGGAAAGGGAATATTAGGTAATGACCTATTGGAGAGGTCAAGTGGGTGGTGATGTATGCATAGTATTTTTATGCAACTAGAGGACTTGAGGACATGATGCCTCAAAGGGTAGTAATAGTGTTTTGGGAACTTAGGGAGACTAAAAATAATTTTAAAATCCCCTTCTAGAGCTTGTGAGTACATATTCCTTTTCTCATAGCTCTTAATAGTTTTTAGAGCCAAAATACTTTCTCAAAAGTATTTTAACACTATTTAAAATTTCCAAACACACTTGTAATTTAATTTACATGGGAACTCCCTTTTCTAATAAAATATATGATATTTCTTTCTTTAGATATATCTTCAAAAATATTAAACAAATCACCACTATTTTCAATACCTTGAAAATTTAATATATTTTCTATGCCCTCCCCCAAATCAAGCATTAGTTCTATTTTCTTTTGCCAAACATAAAGGGTTCGATCAAGGAGGGATGTGACAGTTAGACCCTTAAGCCAAAATTTGAAATGTGGGACGCACAAAGGAGTCATAACAACTAGCATATTGTAGGTAGAATGACTGAAAAGAATCCATTATTTTTCCTTATCCAAAATATCTCATCATCTTCATTTCTCTATTTAATGACCTGAAACTTCAATTTATTAGCAATTAGAATCCAAGTTTCAAGTTCAAAATTGTTGAGAATAAACTATTCTAATAAATTCTAAACCTTCAACCCATTGAAAACCTCGATAAATTCAGCCACCTTAGACCCAAAGACCAATTTTGTCCTAGGATCCAAACATGTCAGATTTGGAATCTACATAAGGTGATGGTCCATCAAACAAACATATTTCTAGAAATCAATCTTGAGTCCATCACCCAAACTCCACCTAAACCTTTAGAGACTAGCATCCTCAATTTTTGCATACTCAACCAAAAGGCTGAACCAAAAGTCGACAAAGGATCAACATGCAAAAAATTCTCCTGTATCAAGTATTTGGTCAAGACAATGTTGACCCAACTAGTTTTAGTTTGATTTGGTAACTTCCATCCCTATTTTACAACCAGAGCCTTATTCATCTACCTGATCTTACAAAGACCTAAGCCACCATTATTTTTAGATCTATAGACTTACTCCCAATGAACTAAGTGAAAGTTTTTCTTCTCATTAGACCTAAACCAAAGAAATGACTTTTGAATATGTTCAATCTTTAATAAAATCTTGTTAGGGATTCTAAAAAAATAAGAATAAGGTTGTAATTCTTTGAAGAGTAGCCTTTACTAGGGTAGCATTTTTTGGATTGAATGAGGAGGGATCCTTTTCACCCAACCAACTTCCTCTGCAATATTTCCATATTAATTTCCCAAAGTGAATCTTAGATCCTACTATTAAATAAAGGTATTTCAAGGTAAAGAGATATGAGTGCAACTACATCACAACCCAAGATGCGAGCAATTATCCTTTACCTCATTAAGGGGGTATTCAAAAGAAGATTTTGTCTAGTTGTATTTTCAAATACCTTCAAGATTCCTTTTAGTACCTCTACTTGGGAAAATAAATAAAGGAGGAAGAGAACCATATCATCTATAAATTTATGATGAAAAATATGATCCATCGACAAAGCAGGATTGATACCTTCCACAGAGGGTTCTAACTTGATAGCTCTACCCAGGGATTTCACCACTAAGACATAGAATTAAGGAGACAAGGGGTCCCTTTGGAGAATACCTCTTAGACTTAAAAAATAACCTATTGGGGACTCATTTATTAATATTGAAAACTTGTCAGAAGAGATACATGCATGGACAAGTTTTATCCAACTTTGGCAAAAACCAAAATTTCCCAAAACCATTAACAAAAACTCCCATGAAACCCTATCATAAGCCTTGTTCATGTATATTTTTAAGAGGAGACCAACTCTACCACTTTTATCAGCTAAATAAAGAATTTCATGGACAACTATGATACTATCCAAGATATGTCTCCCTGGCACGAATCCACTTTACGCTTAATCAATCAATATTGGAAGAAATACTTAGACTAAATTAGGGAATATAATATAATTATTTTAAATTTACAAATTTATTTTTTGGATCTCCATTGACTATGAATTTTGGAGTTTTTCCATTCACACTTGCAAGAATTTCTAAAGCTATTGGAATAAAACTAAGCTTATTATCAAATTTAAGACTAGAATATAATAATAATTTTATTTTTAAATGTAATTTTTAGCTTCTCTCTCTTAAATATTTGACCCTTAATTTATTTTTAAAATATCCATCTCGATAAATCCTAAAACTTCCTAATAAATACTTCTTTTTTGCATATATATTAAAATTTGTATATTGGTTACACCTTAATGAAACTTGAATCATACTCTTTTAAATACTGGAATACATACTTTTGTTATTGGGTCACACCCTTTAGTTTTTTTAATCCCATAATTTTGTAACTTACATGCTTTTGTATATTTTTTTTCACACTTTATATCTCATGAAACAATTTATTGTACATGTGTCACATCCTTCCATATATTTAGCCAAAAACTTCATATCTTGAGTTGCATTCTTTCATTACCAGGTTACACAATTTCATAAATGGACCACACTCTCTAAATTTTAGGTTGCACACTTTCATTTCCCAATCCACACACTTTCATATCATGGGTCATGCCCTTTTGATTTTGTGGAACATACTTTAATATCTTGGATTACACCATTTTATATCTTGGGCCACATCCATTGGTATTTTGGGTTACACCCTTTCCTAAATTAGGTCATACCCTTTCATATTTTGGGTCACATCCTTTCTTAATTATAGCACACACCCTTTGGTATCTTGGATAGATAATGGTTAAATATTGATTAATATAGATGAATATAAATGAGAAATAAATATAATATCCCATTGATTTTTTTCATAGGCAACAATTGTCTTGACCACAAGATAAAATGAGTTAGGCTACAAGCCCAAAAATTTTAGTCATTGACTAGAAGTTCAACCATAGGTTTAAGATAAGTATCATAATACCTTTTGTAATATACCAATATGTCTACTATATAAAATCCACCAATAACTCAATATACATTATTGTATATGAAAAATAGAAGATTAAGAATATGGATGGATGGATTCCCTATCAAAAAAATGTTTAATTTATATATCCAATGGGTTATAACATAAAGATTCATAACCCTTCATACCAATCCTTCATTAGATAACTAATATGTAATATGTTATTAATAAGGTAAGGTATATATCGGTACTGTAGACGAGTGGTGGTTCTGGTATGAGAGGAGGGAAAAAAGTAGAGAGGGGAGGGTCCCGATCCCTTCCCTGCTCCCCCTCCCCTGGTTCCTGCCCAGTCCCTGGCTCATCCCAGGTCATCCCTCCTTGGGATTGTTTGTTGCAGATGATCTCCTTGAGGGAGATCCTTCTCCTCTTTCTGCACCTCTCCCAGTCGATCAGGGTTTCCTTGTTTAAGTTTTTTGCCTAGTGCTTCCCAGGGTTCCTTGCTATTTTTGGGATCCCTTCCCTTTTTTTCCCTCAGGCTTCCCCCTCGGGTTTTCTACAGGTTTTTGGCGTGGATCTGGTTCCCTGTAGTTCTTTGGGTGGTGGGGGTGATTGGTTGGGTTTTTGATGGCTTCCTAGGGTTTCCTTTGAGGTCCTTACTGCTTTGGGGGTGGTCTGGGGGGGCCTCTTTCCCCCTTTTGCTAGTGAATCCTCTTTGGGATCCTGTGGCTGTTGTTGGTCCCGTCCTTGTGGGGAGGGCCCTCTTCGATTTCCCACTTGGAGGCTTCTTCGTGCTAGTTCTGCTCCTTGGTGGACACCCTAGGCATTTTTTTGGCCTTGGGGGTGGCTTTTTCTCTACCTGGGCTGTTCCCAGCCTTAGTCCCAGTTCCCTGAAGTTTCTCCTATGCAAGGATGGGATTCTTGGCCCCTATTGTTGGGGTTCTCTGGGTTCTGCTGCATTTTTCAAATCATGGGGGGATCTGATCTATGCATGTAGACCCTGGATCCCCCAGGCTAGGCTCCCAGGGATCCCATATTTTTGGCTGTTACCTCTTCCCACCTGGGATTCCCAGTCCCTGTATCCCTGGTCCCTTAACCTATTGTCTTTTCTTGCTGGTTGTCTTGGGGGCAGGATTATCTTGGTGGTGCTTTCTGGTTGCTTTCTGATGGGCGGGATCTCCTCTTTGCTAGTTTTCAGCTACCTCCTAATGGGTGGGATTCCCCATTTTTTTTGGGCAGGATGGTTTCCCGTTGGGTGGGATGGTTTCCTGCGGGGCGGGATTCTCCAGAACTGCTGGGTTTCCCGTTGGGCAAGTTTTTCTCATTTCCTGTTGGTTTTCTTGGGAGACAGGATTCACTTGGTAGAGTTTTTTGCTTCTTCCCGCTGGGCGAGATCTACACTGGGATGGATTTCAGCTACTTCCCGTTGGGCGGGATTCACTCTTTGGTGGCTTTTCGACTACTTCCCGCTAGCCTGGATTTATATTATAATGGAATTTTGCTGCTTCCTGTTGGGCAGGATTTACATGATGGCGGTTTTCAGCTGCTCCCCACTGGGCGGGATCTTCAAACTTACCTTCCTTCGAAATTGGTGGTTTCCTGCTGGGCGAGATTGTTCAAATTTACCTGTTCCCGCTGGGCGGTATTTCTGTTTGTTTTTCATTTTCAGGGTATTAGCGCCTTGGGCCCAGAATTTTGTTTTAATGGCTTATTCTCGGCATGTTATTTCCAACTCTTATGTAATCAGGTTTTGGGATCCTAGTTAAAACCCACTGTAAATACAATAGCTACTTATCAAAGGTAAGGTATATATCATATGGTATTACCTGAACTAGTTTGATTCCTTTACATTGAAGTAGTTGACCCAAGTTTGAATCTTTCCAAGTAATTCATACATAATAGCCATGTTTTTATTATACCACTATGTGATGATGATGTAATATTAGTGGATATCATAGCAATCCCATGTAACCAATTAAAAAATACATGATATATAATATCATGATATAAGATAAAATAAATATATTATAGGATATATAATAAAGTAGTTATTAGGTTCACTATTGTTTAGCTATATCTTAGATCGTCTAAAATGGTTTAGGATGGAAAATTTTTAGCCTAATTATACTTCATTTTCTTTTAAAATAAATATTTAGAATGACTATTCTAATTCATTGATTGATTCCACTTTGTATCAATGTTTTGGGAGTGATATTCTCTATCTCATGCACACTTGACTGACTATTAAATTTTCTATCAATAATTATTGTACTGCATGCAATAGTACATAATAGTCATTGGGTGCCAATAATATTGTGTGCTACTTTAAAGGTACCTATTAGTTGGGTATTCATTTTTTGGTCAAGGATCATATTTTGTTATAGGACTACTCTACGTGGATTAGGTAAGTGATCTTGATTACCATAGATCTACTATTGGGTTTGTAATATTTTGGATTTGAACCAATATCTTTGTGTTGTTGATAGTAGTATACCATATATTAGTCTTTGATAAAATCTTAATATTGTGTTTCTAATGAAGCCACTAAACACCTTCCTTGATATCCTTGATTTTGAGTAGTTTGGATTTCATATAAAGGTTTATATCATACTTTTGATTCAATTATAGTATTTTTAAGGTTTCTCATAATCCAATGCTACAAAAATATAAATAGCACATTAACATATGGATCCATTATGTTTTACGAATTAATATATTAAGGATAACTAAGCTAGTGTGTATCCCTTTAATAGAGAATTCAACTAACATATTGGTTAGGGTTACACCTAAGGTGACCTTCATATAGTTGTGGGAGTGTGTTGGTGTTGGAGAGCATCCCTTATGGGATATGATTCATAAGGGTATATCTTGTGTCTCCTATTCAATTAAATGATGATGTTGAAATAAGAGTTAACTTTTAATTGAATTCATCACCAACCTTGTACAATGCATATTGTATATTTTTCCATGGAAGAATGTTACTTATTTGTATTATTATATTATTTATGCAATGGGTACTCTTTACACCTTATACTGGGAAAATTATATTATGGCTTGGTATATATACAGTCACTTATGTTTGTTGAGAACTAGTAGTTATAATAGTACTTGAGAAAATAAATGTTAGTTCATGAGTTTTTTAATTTTTGTTAAAAATAAATTTATAAATTAAATAAATGTATACTTTAGCTATATCTCATTCTAAAATAGTTATTGTACAAATATCATACCTATTCAATAATATACATACATATATATATGAGTGTAAGTGTCTTGAATATCATGCATGCTTCATATCCACTAACATACATTTTAATAAGTGGTTGACATAAAGACAAAATGGAATTAAAATAATAAACTCATTTCAAAATAAACACCCCAATTAAATTTATTTTTAATGTGATTTCAAAGAATTCAATATCTTCACCATTGATATGGTCATCAACAACATGGACTTTGTCACAATTGTTAACAATGTAATGATCACTTTCAATGAGATTATAATGAATATCCACTATATTCCCATAATCACGATCTTATTCTTGACCTTCAAATTGAAAACCACTATCCTCAAAAATGTTCAAGTTACCATTATGATAATAATAATTTATGTATTGAATAAGATCACAATAAATGTTTTCCATTGTAGTATTCATATTTAACCTTTTATTTATATCATTTAAATTTTTACACTCCTAATGCATTTCAATAAAGAGAGAATACAACACCTTTCTTAAAACAATCTTCACAATGATCAACTTCTTAAAGAATCATATATTAGTTGCACTCAAGTACTAATAACACTCCATGTCCACTTTTTATTTGAGGTAAAGAATTTAATTGGTGCCTCATATTTTTTATCTATGGTTTATTTTTGGGCTTCTTTCCTAATTCCCTTTTCTATTTATCTTAAAATTTATCTTTTCTAAGCGCAATGTGTTTATTTGTAGGTAACACTCACCATACACCTAAAAGACAATGCTTCTTTTGAATTATAGTAGATTGACCCAAATAAATCTTTAAGACATTTGATTCTTCAACTCTTAACACACTATAATAATATTTGAACTTATAAACTAATTTTTTTGATAATATGTTTAATAACCTTCCTATGATTTTCCATGTATTCAACAACATAGAAACCAAAAATTGTTATACATGAAGTCAAAAGAAAACCCCATAATATATCTTTGATGAATATCACTCTTACTTATATCCGAATAATATTTTTATATATAATTAAAAAGATTGAATATGACCTTGATTACACACTTAGCTCCTTAGACTATATTACACTCAAAAGGGTCACAACGGGGAAGATTTTCAAATTGTGAATAGAGGTCTAAGGTTTAGATCCTAAGGAGGGTAGGAAAGTCCACCATGTTTCATTAACCAGAGTATGGTTGGGAATAACTATATATTGGGTAAATAATATATATCTCATATGACCTATCCATGTTTTGGTAACTAAAGTATGGTTGGGAATAACCATATATTAGGTAGACAATATTTATCTGTAATGATTTATGATCGCATGGATATCAAAAACTACCTTACCCTTTACAATTTTGTAATGACCACCACAAAATGCATCTTTAGTTGTTATTTAATTAATTTTATTAAATTCTAGGATGAGATATTGTTGATGGCTACTGTCTTGAAGGTACCGGTACTCAAAGATTAGATGGAAAATGATGGAAGTGTGAAATATCACCACATATCATGAGTACATGGAAGATCATAAATTGCATTCATATAATTGCATCTTGAATGTTGACTTGCATTATGTGCATGTTTTATTATGAATATATGCTTATTATTTATGATAATGATAAATATTTTAACTTTCAATGGTAAGGAAAGTGCCAAGGCATGGGAGCTAATCTCTTCAAGCAGGTGGAAACATTGGATTAGTAGTAGGGAAGCATAATTGGAGGTATAATCTATTTTTTTGTGATTGATTTTGAATTTTATAATTATTAATAAATAGAATTAAAATAAATAATAAATAAATAAAAATAAGCTTTTAGTATGCATATTGCTTAATGTTTTCAATTGTGCGCATATAATTTGTTATTTGGGAATTAAAATAAAATATTTTATGCATTAATCATACTGGTTATGAGTGTACATGGTATGATTTGTTATATGTCCACCACCACTTGGCAAAATTAGGTGTGGGGATTAGGGTGGAGATATGCATGCAATCTAAGTGTAAAAATCTCCATCACAATTTTCTTGATAAGTTTGATAATAGGGAAAAAAAATGGAGGTAGATGTTTTATTTGTGATGCTATGAAATGTTATGCTGAGTTATGATTCACTGCACTTGGACTAAATCAAAAAGTCTGGAGAGAAGGTAAGAATTTATTGTAACTCTAGTTTTAAAAGTTATAGATCAAAATTTCAACATTATAGTGTTATTTAATGATTGAATGATGCCTTCTTTATTTAGGATAAAACATGTGACCTATGTTGAAGTATAATTGCTCTTTGATGAGCTTCTTAATTCAAATATGACTATAGATTATTTTTTTTCAATTGAAGGTATTATCCATGATTGTGTTAAATTACTTTCACTCCATAAATTCATGGTTTTATTTCTTGAAGTTCTTATACAATTTAATTTATACTGAATGAGGAGCCTTGAAAATACTCATTTTTTGTACCACTTTCCTTATAAACAATGACACTTATTTTTGTAGACCTATATGTTTATGATAATTTTATACATGTTTAACAATTTATATTACATGTTATTTAATATTTTGTTTCGAAGTGCATTTTGTGTGGATTTCATAGAAATTGTTGTATTGTACCATATTTTCTTCAAGGTCCCACTCAAACTTAGCACCTTCGATTTCATGAAGACAAAACATTCGTAATACACCAGTGTAAAGTGCTAAGTTAGGTGCCTGATTCCCTTTGAAGTGCCCAAGTTAGGCTCTATGATTGGCAAAACATAATGTTATTTCAAAAAGGAGTGCAAATGGAATTTCAATATTGAAACCAGATGAGGGATAATATAAAATATGACTAACCATCTATTTTTTAGCTGCTACATAAATATCTATGTAAATCAAACAAAACCAATATCAGACATATTCTGATAAAATTGAATACACCTTGATATTTTGCTTGATCCCCTCTATTCATGCATGCGATTGTAAATTAAAATAAAAACCTTGATTTATTTTTATTTTGTAATAGGGTGTGGATCCATATATTATAAATATGCAGGTCACACCTGAAAATGTGATCCCAAATTTCCCCTGTATATTTTCTGCTACAAGTTTTAATAAATATTTTTTTGAGTAATTTTTGGTTAAATTGACTAAGCATCCGGTGAATGATTTAACATGGAATAACCTACTATAAGTGTGGTCCCAATATCAATAGTGTTCTTTCCTTTCCTTTCCCATGTTTCCTATTTTATTTAATTTTATTTTTTCTCTAGATTAATTTCATTCCCTGTATTTCCTTTGTTTTCTGTAATTTCTAGTAATGTGTAGTTTTAATTTTTGAATGTAATTTAGGCATGTTTTCATAAACATAGGATATATTAGTGGTTTGGAAAGCAAAAATCATAACTTCAACGAACACCAACACCTCCCAAACCATAAATCGGAGGTAATCATCTTTATGGAGGAAATTATAAGCATATAATGTGCAAGGCTGCTCACAAGTATATGAGCTACCCTAGGTTGAAAAATTAAATGAGGTAGTTGTGCCCAACACTGAACATCCTAGTTTGTTCATGAATTTACTATTTATATTTTTAGTTGGTGTGTATATCTTGATTAACCAAACATGTATGCAACTAATGGCAACACTGGTTGCATTTTAGGAAAACATTGTTAAATTACTCATGCTGCTAAATTGCTTTAAAATTGTTGGCCTCTATGTTTTCAACGATATTGAATGAAAATAAGTTATTCCTTTTTGCATGCATTCAATTAGAATAAAAGAGAATAAAAATTACATTATAACAAATTAGGAATCAATTGCACTTACACACACAAGATATATTCTAATCCTATACAACACTATCTATGCTTTTGTGCACTGATCATGGCTATGGAAAGAACCATTCTAGTGAGGTAGCCATTCAACCACCTACCATCCAAGTTTTGGGAATGAAGTTTTAAAATAAATATGGCTGAATTTCAAGATGTCATGAAATCTTCAACTGAGTCTATCAAATTGTAAAAATATTTATAATTAAAAGTTATTGTATTAAGCTCTAAAGCAACGTCCTTGATTTCTCTCTGTCAGATACTTAATTGTATTGTATAGTTCTTTAGAATGGAATGAGAGATACCTCTTTATCCATGAAACCTTAGTGTATTTTTTCAACATGACTAAAGTCTTAATAGAGTTACTAAAATTCAATGTAGAAAGCTTCTATATTATGCCATTTAGGTTTGATATACGTCCTTCCAGCATGCTCATGTTTAAGATTTAATTTTATGATAATTTATATTCAAGTAATATACTTTATTGTTGCTCGGATCCTTTTTCTAAATAATACTTTCACCAAATACTTGGTCAAATTTCATATAGGTTCACAAATATTAATGAATACTTTTAGTTATTAATGAAATTTCTACCAAACCTAAACTTTAGCAATGTTATACATACCTCACCTATCATATTGACCTTTCTAGTTGTGCAATATTGTGTATGCACAAATGTTGATTAATAGACATTGATATGCTACCTGGTCTGTGCTGATTAAATTAGTTAATCAATGAATTTAGTGCTTTATCTTTGGTCAAATGGAAAATTACAAATATTTTATTTCCATATGCATTTAAAACATAAAAATAATAGCACTTCCCTTATTACTTTTGGAAAATCATAACCCAAGTTATAGTGCAATCACATATTTCAATTATATATTAAAATTACTATTAAATGTGATACGACATGTTTCCTTAAGTAGTTTGTTGCTTAATATTTTACTTTACATCAAATGGTTCCATCATATTTCTCTTAAGTTATGTATGGGATACACCTTTTAAATATGGTTTTAATTTACTTTTATTTGATAAATAATAAAACTTAGCATCATCATTCTACATATGTAAATCTATATTGAAATTTAATTTAGATAAAAGAGTTATAAAATTATTGATTGTTTCTCTTACTAGTGGTGAATAATAATAAACCAGTTCTTAGGTGAGAAATATAAAATAGACCATTTTAATATATTTTGTATAAATCTCTTTTTGAAAGTCTTACTTTTCTAAAATTGCATTTAAATAAGTTTTCTTGTTTTATGCATAGTACTAGTAGTTTAAATGCATATCATAGAATGCGTATGAAGAGTTTACATAAGGGGATTTACTTTTTATTTTGTATGGTAAAAACCATTGGATTTTTTGTTCTTGTGCTATTTATTTAACTATAAAGTATTATCGAGGTTGTCGGATAATACTTTCTTGTTTTATAAAGATATCATTGGTATACTATAGCAAAAAAATTTGTATTTCTAATTATTTAAAGTTCTAAATAAATGTTTACTTTAATTAATTAAGATATAAGATAAGGTTTGAATTATATTACTTTCTTACTTGTTTCTATTGTAAAAATGTGAATCTATAAAGATCAAAAGAAAAGAAATATATTTTTGAATAAGGGAATTATGAAGGAAAATATTTTATTAGAGATAGGAATAGATAGATAAGAGTAGGAATGTAAACCACTCTTGAAAATCCCTTAAACTAATTCATCGTGTAGGATGAAAAAACTTAAAACACCCAATACTAGTGATTATGGGTAGTTAACCACTATGACTCGAGAACAGCTGTTCTCTGACAAGTTAGGTCAAAATGTGAAGGTTATGAGGGACGATATGAGACATTTCCTCTAGGTCATTGTGTAAGTAGTAGGATGATAGGTCTTTGTTCAAAATTATTATTTGGGAGAGTCTAGCATGACTAAAAATCTAGGCTAACCCACGACGGATGGAATGGGACATCTCATTGTAAATCATAATTTGGCAAGTGATGTGAGGTCCAAAACAAGGTTAATGGCATGGGCGTATTTGAATCCATATATATGGATAATTGAATTGGTACTAGATATATATACGCTACATCCTTGCATGATTGATTCAAGATAGAAAATCTCAATTAAGCCTAGGTTCCTCAAGCTAAGAAATGGAAAGAGTATGTGTCCACCCTCTAGGTATTATGAGCCCTAAAGGATAACCACAATCATGGTTCTATGCTTTCATACTAGAAAACAAAGGTGAGAATATAGATCCACAAAATGATACTTTCAATAAGATTTGGCCAATCTCGTCCACTTGGGAGGCCATCTACAACAACCCTAATTCCAAAAAGTGGCACACTATGCCTTGTACTAATTAAAGCATTGGATGATCATCTAACCATTTAACTCAATAAAATTCACCTTAGGTCATATCTAGCTAGTAAAGATGTCAATTTTTTTTATAACATGTGGAACCCTTAAGCTAGACTAGGTTGTACAATCAGGTGAGTTAGACCTAGGTTATTACACATTTGCATTAATAATTACTTTACATAAGATCAAATACTACCCATATTATTTGAAACTTATTCACATAATATTAGTATACTCTAAAATATTCTAAAAAAACCAATAAATGCACAAGACACTCATATATTTAGATTGAAACCATATTAAGGAGGAATCCTTATGAAAATAATAACACTAGCACTTTATAAATTTTCATTAACACTTAAGTATATTTACACTTTAATCATATTTGATTATGTATGATAAAAAGCCAACATTTATTGGATATTAATGATTTTAAACTTTGATATACAAATTTAATTGTGTATAATATGGGCTACATGATATTTGAAGGCTCATGACCAATAACCTAAATATGTATTAGATAAGACATGTCACCATGTTTAAAAAAACTTAGACAATATCTACAAAGAGTGATATTTTATTAATCGAAGCATTGGATTTAATTTCACCTAAACATTTATTTTAAATAAGCAAAAGACTCTTATATTATATGCGCCCTACATGAACAAGAAATTATTATTATTTTTAATTGAAAATTTTATTATTTGTTCAACTTGGATGTTAATAGGCTTAGAATTTGAGAGACAAATGTTGCCTATGTGTAGATAATTTTTCTATCATAGGTAAAATATTTTACACCTATCATAGCTTATTGCTAATATTAAATATGTCCTTCAATTTTATGGTTATATTTTTAAATTCCATTACATTATATGTATGTATACAAAGAATATTTTAATGTTATTCAATAATCATAGTTGGGGTTAATATTCATAAAATAATAAATCTTCAGTAGGGAGAGAATATTTGACATTTAACTAAAGACTTGAAATAAGAAGTTGTTAAAGCATTAAAACATGAGTCTATTTTGCTTATATTAAGGGATAACATTCTTTATAGTACTTTTCTGGTGCTTTTAGTGACGTAAAAGGTTTAAAATATTTGTGGCATGGTGGTTATAGGGGTAAACTGCACGAAGATCTATGTGGCGCTATGTGGCGACTTTGCGTAAAATACTATGACAGTCATAAAATTTGGACACCCTTCCCGAATTTGTGGTGGCTACTGATTCCACCATGTGAATTCCAAAAAAAAAACATTCGTTGTAGTAAGATTTGAACTTTTAAATTTTACCTTCAATAAAGCTTTTTGAAAAAAATATCCCTACCAATCAAACTAAAATTTACAAAAGGATTAGAAATTAGTTAAGTTGCAAGATCATGTATTTTATATGAAAACAATTATATTATCCATGAATATTGATGTAACATTTACAATATACCCTCAATAATCTATTAGCTTCTTATGCAAAAAATTTCTTTGTGTAAATATAGTAAAATTGTATATCTTTGCATGTATATATATATATATATATATATATTGGTAACTAAATTTCGGGTTTTGCAGGTTAACCCAAAACCTGTTACAAAAGTCAGCCTTATGCTGAAGTGCTAAGGATGTAACTTCTATATTTCACATACAATTGTTAATAGATTTGAATTTTTCATAAATTTATTAATTTGTGTATAAATTTCTTTTCTTCCTTATAATTTTTTAAAAGTTTCATTTAATTTTTATTGAGAAACTTCATTAATACCTATTTTGTTTATGTTTTAATTTAATGTTCATTATCTAACATTTGAAACTGAAATTTAGACATAGCATAAATTGTCTATATAATTTTTAAACTTCAACTGATATTTTCTTGGGAACCCATGTTGGGATTCATACATTTATTTGAAAAATAATTTTTTTGTTGACATAATTTTAAGAATAATGATATAACTATCAAACATATTTCTTTAAAAATAGGTCCAACACCATAAGGACCTTTTTAAAATATTATGCATATCATGCTAATAATAATAGAATCATTAATAGAGTAATCATAAGTCATAGATCAACATACTCTCATAAAATAATAATAAATAAATAAATAACCTACTAAATTGACTCATTATAATTTAATGTAGTTATCCAAAAACTAGTGATAACATACCTTCTCCATCTTGAAATATTATCTCTATTACATAAGTAAAATAAAATTATAGGATTGTATTAGATTAAACGGTTTTGCCTACTTACTCAAGCAATTTATGGCTAGATGTATTTTATTTTACATTTAATTTCACTTTTTCTATTAAGGTCTAAAGTAGTCTATAAGATAATGATTTTATAGAAAATAATGGTTATAATAAGAAAAAATAACCCAATTATTTTTCTTTTTGCAATGTTGATATATTACCACTAATTTTGATGATAACTTTTCTTACTTTCATATTTTATCTCTTCAAACAAATCCTTTATTGATTTTATTGCTAGAGTATCAATATGTTGAGCTTGGATATCACTATATACCATGCATTTTAAAATAAAATGATTCATTATCTCAATGTCTGTAATGTGCAAAAGGTACAAATCTTCTGCTTATATTCTCTTTTTTGTCTCTTCCTTATGCTCATTTCACTTATAATTTGGCTTGAGATAGTCATAATTTGGTCCTTAAATATGTTTACTCTCTAATTTATATTTTCTTCTATATAGAAATTTTCATGATGAACATACATAGGGTTAAATTTAGCAAGATAATTTTCTCTTTCTTCTCAATTTTTTTTTATGAAAGGCCATTTTAATTATAAAAATAAAAGTCCTTTACAAAAAAAAAAAAGTGTGGGTGGAAAAAAAATCACACCTTGGAAGCCACTACCTTATCCTAATAGCGGATAAAGAAAAAAATTGCACCACATAGGCACCATGACCATCAACATAAAACTAGAAATATTCTACAACCAGAAAGGCTTTAAGGAAAGGGACTCATGGCAGACAGGGCCTTATCCATTTTAAGTGGGTGGTTTCCCCCACCCATCACAATGCTCCTCACCGCAGCCTGAAGCATGAGTAATTTTTCCCATATAGGTATTATGATTTTTTATTAACAAACACTTTTATACCTTTTTTTGTTATTTATGCATTTATCAAGGTTAATATTATATTTGTTCATTTGATCCTTATTATTTTTTATACATGTATTGGGTCTCTTATTTAGAATATATTCTATTACAAACTTAGATCACCTATTTACATCCATCTATTTCATTATTGTTAGATATCCTAGAATACAAACCATAGTTGGTGATTCTATATCAATGATAACTATTTTTGTTAAAGGGGTATTAAAAGGAAGTGAATATTTTATTGTGAATTTATTTTTATAAAATGCTTATAAATTCCTTCCATTTTTATCTATTTTATATTTGGTATACTACTTGCCCTTACATTAAATCCATATAACATCATTACTACCACTAATAGCCAAAATAAAACCCATGTAGTTTTCTATTTCCATAATTCAGCCTATCTACTTCTAGTTTCCAATTGATCTTATTATTGATGCCTATCATAAATTCTTCTACGAGATGTCCTTCAAAGTAAATCAAAATTTACTTTTTATTTATAAATATCATTATCTTCATTTTATTGGTTTTTACATGTATGTCTACCTCCTTATAAAAGTGCTATAGGGTCTTTATGAGTCTTTCAAAAGTTGTGTTGACCTTGTAATCACATTGAGATCATATGGTACAAAAGAAGCCTCACTACATACAATCCCAAATGAACACCATATCCTCCTCTTAGACTTATCCATTTTTCTAATTATTTAGTATATAATGTAAGTAAGGTGTGATACAATAGGTGTACTTAATAAACCCCTATATAATTTCTAATACATTTTTAAAGGTCTATTAAATTTTTTATTTTAGCTTAGGTCTTCTCACAAAGTCTATCATCTATTCTTTTATAGTATTCTACTATGCCTAAGTATTTCATTCTACCACATAGTTTACCTCTAGGAACTGTGTTAAAAGCTTTCTTGAATACCACAAAACAACAATAGGTCTATCCTTGTTCATTTCATACTCTTTGATGATATGACTCAATGTGAATGCCATGATCTATTGTTTACCTACTTATCCTTTTATCAAATTTCCTTGTTTTTCTTCCAACTCACTAATTTGACTCTCAAAGATGTTTTCAAATAGTTTTAAATATAGGGGATTGGCCATAATGTTTCAGTAATTTAAAGGATTTTTTACATCTCCACTTCCAAAGAGAGGTATTTCTAGACTACTTGTCTAATTTATTGGAATGTCATGCTAGATGATCTTGTTGAATATCCTGTTAGTGTATGTGATTAAGTCCTTATACTATATTTTAAGTATTTTACTTGTAATCTACATCATAAGATTTATTTATTTCCTACTTCTTAATACCTTCTTTAACATCCCTTAAGGTAAAAAAATTATTATTTTGTTGACTATGAAAGAGGTCTCTTATTCTTGTTAATCTTCATACATCTTATTTGTATATTCTATCCATTGGATTGGTGTAATACTATATTTCTATTTGTTTTTTTTTGTTAAATATCCTTTTATTACAACTTTGGACTATCTTTCTTAAATGAATTAGTTCTTCTCATCATGCAATAAAACACTCCTCTTCTTTTGTTTTCACTATCTATTTATATAATATTCTAGTTTCCTCCTCTTTTCCTAGTTCTTTTAGAGTTCTTCATGCTGCTTGATATTCATTTTACCATGCATATATCAAAAATTACCTTTTTTCTTTATCTACAAAACTTTAGACATTTTACACCCTTTTAACAATCCTTGAATTATCCTTTTTGACTCGTGGATTTCAATTCCTTGCTCCCTTATGTCATTTTTCTCTATTTATATTATTTCTTTTAATGTTTCCATGAACATTAATCAATTATCTTGGTTTATGAGAACATTTTCTTTTCCTAAGTATTGCTAATTCGGCTATAGTTTTTCTATTTGCTAATTACTTTCCTCCCATGATAGTTTTATATACAATGGATTGTGATCAAATTTTATTTTTGTTGAGGAGCATTCAACCTTTACTTCAGTTATCTTCTCTATCAATATTTATGAGAAAAACACATAATAAAAATTACTCCCTCCATTTTATCTTTTAATGTATGCCTTCTATATTTCTTCTACATATATTTTTTGTGTCAAAAAAATCCCAAAAGGGATGCCACTTTTGGGTAAGATCCAAAGAGGCAGGGGTATCTCTTCCACAAAAATGGCCAAGGCTCGCATCTGGCCTACCACCTTTGAAACACGCAAGGAGCATACCTGAAACAACAAAAAATAAAAATAAAACAAATAAAGCATACTCCTTGAGTGTGTTGAAAAGAAAAATCAAAACCAAACACATTCATAATAAGAATGAAAAAAATACAAAACACACAGAACAAACACAAAAACAACATAACAAAACACAAACAAAAAAACACAAAAAAAATAAAAAATTAAATAAAAATAAAATAAAATAAAAAATGACAAAAATAAACAACACCAAACCATAAAATACACAAAAAAACCACAAACACAACATATTAAAATACTACCATAACAAAAACAACAAAAATATACAAATACACCATAAACAAAAAATCATAGAATACAAAACACACATAAAAAACCACAAAAACAACATAACAAAACAAAACCAAAATAGAAACAACAAAATGATCCAAATACACCACAAACAAAAATATGAAAAATAAATACAACAAAAACTAAGCCAAAGGAGCTATAGACAAATCAAACAAAAAAAGTAACACTAAAAATAAACCAAAGCTTAACAAATTACCAAAAATATCAGAAATTGCTTAGAAAAATAGCCAAAGCTTGTAACATTGCAATCAAGAGACTGAAATTTAACACTCATCCTATAAACCCTTAGGGTTATGGCATCATTATCCTTTTATTCGTATCTTTCTTCATTCCAGATGGGAATATAAGCTGGTTACTTAGAACCATGACACTACTATTGGAATTTGTATGGTCTTTTAGAGGATCCATTTTGTTTGTACTTTGAATCTACCCTTTTATTTTGCACTTGGGTTGGTTTTCTACATTATATTTTTTTTCCTTTACTGTTATTTCTTAGCATCAAGGCAAGATCTTTTAGTGTTTTCTTATCATGCAATCCTTATTGTTCCCTCTCTTCATCAAACTGTGTTTCCATAATAATTGTTTCCATTTGACCATCCTCATCATCTACTTGCTCATTTTCCATTTGATCATCCTCATCATATGCTTGCTCATTTGTAGAGAGAATTTCAAAGGTATTAGATGAAACAACTATTTTCTCTTTTGTTACTATTTTTTCTTTATGTTTTTTATTTAGGGATTTGAAACCCTGCCAAGTCCCCATCTTGTTTCTCTTTATTATGGACCTTATGTGGACAATCCTTGGCTAGATGGCCATATTCATGACAAATTCTGCATCTAAATGGAATATTTTATAATCTACTACTTGCTCTCATATTTCTTCCTCATATTGTAAAGTAATCTTCTTTGGAAGTGGTTTGTCAAAATTAATAAAAACACAAATCCTTGAATAAATCATATGCTCTAAGTGTTGGGTGCTATCAGAAATCATCATGAAACTCCTAAAGAATTCCTAATTGTTGTGAATATCTTTGGATGCTAGTATTATATTGAAATACCAAATAAACAAACCCAAACGGGGGCAATTGATGGTATTTCTTCCTCAACTTTGAACTTGGTATGCCAGGGCTTCATGAAGAGCCCTACCCTACCAAAAAACCATGCCCCCTCTTAAAAATTATCCTCCCTATATTCTTCAATAGAAAAAAAATAAAAAAATAACCATTAGTGTAGGCAAAAATTTGGAACTCACCTTTAGTGCTCCAGGGCAACCCATTGCTTGAAGGTACCACGAGTCGGTCGAAACCCCATGAATTTACAAATTAGCCCTATCCTCTCCATATTATCTATTCCTTCTTGGAGATTCGTTATTTCCAACTTCACTAATGGAGATCCATTAGTTGCTTTCATGCAATCCATATCTATTTTCCTTGAATCGACCTTTGGCATTCTCAGTGGTTTCCATGGCAATCATTGATTGTGTTTCCCTCCTATTTGAGGTGGTCCTTTCCTTTAAAATTCATTTTTGGCTCAATGCATGCATCTTTTTATTTCTTCTACATACTTATACCCATATAGATAATAAATTTTTAAATGCTACACAAGATTAATACTTATTCACCAAAATATTGAATGACCCGTTGTCCATAAAGGACCTTCTATATTATTGATTTTCTTCTCCCTTTAGCCATAATGGATTGATATTCATGTCCTTCTTGTTGCCTAGTGTGTTAGATTACTTGCATTGAAATCCACTATTAGAAATATCTCTATAAGTTTAAAGTACAATGAGATGTCTTTCTTTAAATTTGTCTATAAAACCTTAAAATCCATCTTAAATTCTTTTTGTATGATTTTAATGTTTATTGAACAAAATAATAAAGTTTAATTTTTATACTTTTTCATTTTATACTATTATAATCCAAATATTTTACTTATTTTAAATATTCCTCATCTAAAAGTAATATTTTTATTCTATAATTCTTTAATCTAAACCATTATTTACCTGCATCCATTTATACTCCATGCCATATCATTTTATCCATATTCCTATATCTATATATATATATAGGAATTGGTTTGGTTAATGTGAGAAACCCCTACCACCAACACTTAGGGTTGGGCATCCTCATCCCACTGTAACCTTTTATAAGAGGGAGAGTTGAGCTTATCAATAGAGAATTTAACACATAACCACCAAAAAAAAAAAAAAGTCAAATCCCAAACCATTACACTATCCCTGAGGTGACTAGTATCATTTCATATTACTATCTTCTTTTATACCATTTTAATAATAGAAAATAAATAATTCTATTTACAATTATATTAGCAATATAATTTTGACATGTTTGCCATAATTTGGATTAATGGCTTTGATTTTAATCAATTTACGATGAGCATGTGATTTTTCACTTATACCAATGTATTCTGTTCCGTGCTAAGTTTGCTTATTGTGACGTTCATTCCTGTCTTCATATGTCGTTGACTATAATTATTTTGGGACTAACTGAGTCCAGCTTAATATTGCAAAGTATGAGATGAAAATGCAAAAAATCCACGTTTCTATCATTATAATTTAAATTATGACGAGGTGTGAATTTTTTGAAATATCCAATAATTGTTTTTAATCTATGATATCGACATAAAATTATAATCTTAGTTAGGTTTACTAGAAGCAAGCGTCATGAGATCAATAAAATTTATACGATTTATGTAACTGCAGAATCTGCGTGTTTCATCCTCTACTAGTACTGTTATAGACGTTTTTCAATCCCTTTTGAGTGACATGAAAATATTGCAGGGCAATATGGCGATCATTCTATAAGCTAAGCACAAATCAAATAAAAGACTAATAAGATAAAATGATATTAAGAGCTATATGAAGAGATTGATATAGCCATCGTCCTGTGGTCAATTCCTTCCTCGTATTCCAGCAATGTGAAACAGGAAAAGGGATCTTTTGAGATTGATACGAATATCTTTTGAATAATATAAAATAAATTTTTCTCTCCAAGATTCCCACTCTATCACAACACAGAAAGGCTAAACTGCTTGCACTATCCAATAGGAAGATGTCAGATCACGTGAAAGCCGAATATTAAAGGTATAACACACTTTAATATGAGCAATACCAGGGGCTGTAAACAATTAACTTGAAGAGGATTTAACAACTCATGCGAATTACTTTTGTTCCCCTTGACAAGCCAGTGGAGTGACTTTCCAGGCTTTTTCCTATTCACAGGTCCTTAAAGCTACGTTTCTTATTTCTTTCCCCTTACAAGTACCTGAGGAAGTTATTACAGCTTTATTCGTGCATTAATGTCATTGATTTCAATTTAAGAGTTTTAAATTTTATTTGTCCACAATTTTAAGTGAGTTGTATTTTAATAAAAAGTGGGTACATAAAACATAATATATTCATGTCATTGCTTATCTTCACATAAAAGAAGAGGTATTAATGTAAAATTAAATTTTATTATAAAAATTTATTGTTTGAAAATAAATCGTATATTAAAGTATTAATGTGAAACAAAATTTCACGAGAAAGAAGAATATTTATTTATGCCAACATAAGAAGTATTAATGTGGTACAATATTTTATCATAGACATTTATCATTTGAAAAATAAAACAAGTATTAAAGTATTAATGTTGAGAGAAATTCCACCCTAAAAACGTGCTATTAGAAATAAATATTTTATATAAGAAAAACATCACACCAAACAAGTTCAAAAGCAAGAAAGCCAACCACCTAGGGACACATATTACAACTCAATCTTAATACAAATTAGAAATTTGACATAAGAGTTTAGAAAATAGTTGGAACCATAAATTACTTGTAGTTTTGTCATGGAACCTATTTTCCTAATGATATCATGGTCTAATATAAATGTTTCAACCTAACTTAAAACTTAAGATATGAGGTTTAAGGTTTAAATTTAATAATGGTTAGAGTTGTACACCATACTTTGGTAATGGTAGTTTGGGTAATTAACACCCTCTTTAAGGATATGGTTATTTTTTATACTACTATATTAGTTTTTTAATATGTAATGTTTTTTATTAGTTAAAATAAGGGGTTTTGAAAGGATCCCCAAACTTTATTACAAAAGGAACAACTAACACATTATTAGGGAGAGGGATGTTAGCAAGCTAAACAGAGACCAACATATAGAATCCACATAGGAGAAACTAGTACAACCATCACTATAAATAGAATGAATGCCATGGATGAGATAGTAGAAAATAAGCTCTTAGTACCCATAATACTTCAAGCTCTCCTATATTTTACTTCTAGGGTTGATAACCTCCTTGTAAGTATTAGTTAGGAAGGTGTACTTTGATGACTTGGTGAATATACTTCAATAGGAAGACACAACTAATAAGTTGAAAGATCAGTTGAAAATAATATATTCATTTCCAAAAATTCTAAAAAATAATGTCATAGAAGAGTTTGTCATCATCATCATCAAGGAAACATCCTAAACATATAAGAGGTATTTCCATATTTTTGATAAAAAACAAATGAGATAGATAGTTTTTTGTATAACACTATGACTCAAAGTGACAATCCCACCAACCAAATAAAAAACTCACAAGACAAACTATACCCCAAGTAAAAATATATATATATATATATATATATATATATATATATATATATATATATATATATATATATATATATTGTATGAAGAATCAAATTTAGAATCAAAATAAGCACATAAGGTGCTTATGTCCAAAGAAAATATGAGATCGGAGGATAATATTTGGTATTTTGACTCAAGTGCTGGTAAGAAAAATACATGGAAGAAAGCATGGTTTGAATTATTATAAGCCAAAGATGAGAAATTGGCCACCATTGGAGATGATAAAAACTATCAGGTTAAAGGAATGGGATATGTCCATATCAATGCTTCTAGTGGCAAATACAACATTGAGAAGATACTATATATACCTAGATTGACAAACAACTTGTTATCTATACCACAAATTCTAGATTGCAACATGGTTATTGAATTTAGAGTTGTTGATGGCAACAACAAGTGTTTTATCATAAAATATGGTAAGAATTTGGTAACACATATCTACAAGAATATTTTGTTTGAACTTGATGTTATAGCATCTCCTAATATCACGCTATCACCAACAATGACAAATACTACCTCCTTTTATTATAAGATATATGAACTTCTATGTTCTAGATACTTACTCTAGTTGAGCAAGAGTCACATGGTGTTAGGTATTCCAAAGCTTTCACCAACATTGCCAGTATGCTTGGGTTATTTAATAAAAAAATAACACCAAGTACATTTTGAGTTGAGCACTTATAAAGCCAAAGGACTATTAGATGTTATACACATCAATTTGTGTCAATCCATGCCAACTAGTTTTTGTGGATGAAGGTACTTTTAGTTTTTTTGTAGATGACTACTCAAGGAAGATGTGGGTGTATTTCTTACAATTTTATTCAAAAATTCTCAAGTGTTTACAATGCTTCAATACATATGGAGAAATAAAAGTTAGGAATTCTATTCATGGTCTCCACTCTGATCAAGGGGAGAATATATATCCACTAATTTTTTAAGGTTTCTCATGAAAAATAGGATGAAGTGACAACTCATTGTAACATACAATCCATAGTAGAATAAGGTTACTAAATGGAGAAACCATTCCATCATGAAAATGGTTTGTTGCATGCTCACGAGAGCCGATATAGAGTAGCAATATTCGGCTAAAGTAGACACCACTATAGTGTATCTTTGGAGTAGAGAATCCACAAAGGTACTACAAGGAATTACACTTGAAGAAGCCTAAATGAGGAGGAATCCTTCCATTACATATTTCAATTCCTTCAAAAGCAAGACATACATGCATGTGCCAAAGCAACAAAGGATCAAGTTGAATGTAATAACCCTATCATGCATATTTTATATGTATGATGGTGACTTAAAATCCTATCAACTAATATATATAGTCACCAAAATTTGCATGTTAGTAGAGATATGGTGTTTGATAAAGAATTGAAAACTAATTTAAATACTTAGAATATTAAGGAGTCTAAAGATGCAACATCACTAGTTGTGAGCATGGATTTCATTGACGAAGTGTATGAGGAAGTTTCAAATTTTTTTGATGAAATTATAGTAGTTGGTGTACCTAAAAATATATCTCAACATAGAAAAAATCTAAAATGGATCACTAGTACCATCAAAGATGGTAAATCTGATGCATCTCCTGACCTCACTTCCAAGAGACCACATACTCGTAGTACTTTTTAGGAAGTAAATTTGGGTTTGATGGCTTTAATGGTGGAGAAATAAAAAACAAAATTAGTGTAGGATGCACTTAATTCAACACAATATAAAATAGATATGGATGTAAAATATAAATCTTTGATGAAGAACAACACATAAAATATTATGATTTTCCAACGGTAATGATGCCCATAGGCTAAAAGTAGATCTTCAAAATCAAATACAAGCAATATATATCCATTGATAAGTATAAGGTATGATTTTTTTTAAAGGGCTATGCACAAAATGAAGCAATTAATTATGAAGAGGTATTCACACCAACAAAAAGATGAAAACCATCCATGTACTCTACACACTAAAAATATAGTTTGGTTGAAAATATTAGAAAATGGATGCCAAGAGTGTTTTCCTTAATGATGATCTCAAATAAGAGGTGTGCATGACACAACCTAAAGGTTTTGTTTTCAATGGGAAACATCAAAAGGTCTATGGACTAAAAAGTCATTATATGGGTTGAAGTAGGCTCCTAGAGCCTAGTACATTAAAATTAATTATCACATATTGCAACATGGTTTCACCATAAGTCCTAATGCAAATCTCTACATAAATAAAGTTAAGCTTTTGAATTATTATATTGTCTTAGAAGTATGAAAAATAAATAATCACATTATGATCTCAAAGACAAAGTATTCCAAGACACTACTATAAAATATTAGATGATACATTGTAAACCTAAGGCAACACCAATGGAACAAGGTGTACAATTTTCTTGTTATGATAAGTCACATCGGGTGTTTGGTACTCTTTATAGTCGATTGGTTGGAAGTCTCATATACATGGCAAATACTAGAACTATTATCAACTTTGCTATGAGTTATATTTTGAGGTTCATGTTGGAACCTACGGTGAAAAAATGGAAGGAAACAAAGAGTTTATAAATTTATGTCCATACAAAAATTAATTATGGACTTGAGTACCATAAGAAGAATTGTTTCTACAAGGATACACTAACTCAGATTATGCTAGATATAAGGATGATAAGAGGTCAAAATATAGATATGTATTTAATCTAGGATGTGGATCAATATCATGGCACAATAACAAACAAAAGGTATTGGAATTTTCATACATAGGTAATAAACAAGAGAAATTTTTTCTAAAACTACAAAAAGAAAAACCCATTTAAGCCTATCACAAGCTTTACTCATATCAATTTTTAAGATCATTGTTTTCTCTTTTCTTGAAGTTGTTGAATGTATAACTTCATGAGGTACTATAATCTCATCCAAAATTTGTCCCCCTTTCACAAATTCTCCTTGCTCTTCTAATTTTTTTTTCTAACAATGGCCTTAATCAAATCGCCATCACTTTTGAGATAATATTATATGCCATATTACATAGAATTATGGATCTAAAAGAATAAAATAATTCAACATCGTTCGTTTTTTGAATTAGGGTAAGATATATTGCATTTATTTTATAAGATATGTATTATTTTACCCTAGACTATTCCACTACCACCAATAAAGAATCCTTCACTATATCCCAATTATGTTGGTAAAATATTATAGAGATCTCATCTAGACCTCACGATATATCATTATTAAAAGAGAAAAAAGAAAAATTAACTTCTTCTAGAGTAATAGGCTCCATCAATTCCTTATCATCTTCATTAGTTATAATTGAAGGTGCATCTTGAAAAAGAGTATCATTAAGCACTTCAGTAACCTCTAAATGAGGAGGAATCCTTCCATTACATATTTCAATTCCTTCAAAAGCAAGACATACATGCATGTGCCAAAGCAACAAAGGTTCAAGTTGAATGTAATAACCCTATCATGCATATTTTATATGTATTATGGTGACTTAAAATCCTATCAACTAATATATATAGTCACCAAAATTTGCATGTTAGTAGAGATATGGTGTTTGATAAAGAATTGAAAACTAATTTAAATACTTAGAATATTAAGGAGTCTAAAGATGCAACATCACTAGTTGTGAGCATGGATTTCATTGACGAAGTGTATGAGGAAGTTTCAAATTTTTTTGATGAAATTATAGTAGTTGGTGTACCTAAAAATATATCTCAACATAGAAAAAATCTAAAATGGATCACTAGTACCATCAAAGATGGTAAATCTGATGCATCTCCTGACCTCACTTCCAAGAGACCACATACTCGTAGTACTTTTTAGGAAGTAAATTTGGGTTTGATGGCTTTAATGGTGGAGAAATAAAAAACAAAATTAGTGTAGGATGCACTTAATTCAAAACAATATAAAATAGCTATGGATGTAAAATATAAATCTTTTATGAATAACAACACATAAAATATTATGATTTTCCAACGGTAATGATGCCCATAGGCTAAAAGTAGATCTTCAAAATCAAATACAAGCAATATATATCCATTGATAAGTATAAGGTATGATTTTTTTTAAAGGGCTATGCACAAAATGAAGCAATTAATTATGAAGAGGTATTCACACCAACAAAAAGATGAAAACCATCCATGTACTCTACACACTAAAAATATAGTTTGGTTGAAAATATTAGAAAATGGATGCCAAGAGTGTTTTCCTTAATGATGATCTCAAATAAGAGGTGTACATGACACAACCTAAATGTTTTGTTTTCAATGGGAAACATCAAAATGTCTATGGACTAAAAAGTCATTATATGGGTTGAAGTAGGCTCCTAGAGCCTAGTACATTAAAATTAATTATCACATATTGCAACATGGTTTCACCATAAGTCCTAATGCAAATCTATACATAAATAAAGTTAAGCTTTTGAATTATTATATTGTCTTAGAAGTATGAAAAATAAATAATCACATTATGATCTCAAAGACAAAGTATTCCAAGACACTACTAGAAAATATTAGATGATACATTGTAAACCTAAGGCAACACCAATGGAACAAGGTGTACAATTTTCTTGTTATGATAAGTCACATCAGGTGTTTGGTACTCTTTATAGTCAATTGGTTGGAAGTCTCATATACATGACAAATACTAGAACTATTATCAACTTTGCTATGAGTTATATTTTGAGGTTCATGTTGGAACCTACGGTGAAAAAATGGAAGGAAACAAAGAGTTTATAAATTTATGTCCATACAAAAATTAATTATGGACTTGAGTACCATAAGAAGAATTGTTTCTACAAGGATACACTAACTCAGATTATGCTAGATATAAGGATGATAAGAGGTCAAAATATAGATATGTATTTAATCTAGGATGTGGATCAATATCATGGCACAATAACAAACAAAAGTTATTGGAATTTTCATACATAGGTAAGAAACAAGAGAAAACTTTTCTAAAACTACAAAAAGAAAAACCCATTTAAGCCTATCACAAGCTTTACTCATATCAATTTTTAAGATCATTGTTTTCTCTTTTCTTGAAGTTGTTGAATGTATAACTTCATGAGCTACTATAATCTCATCCAAAATTTGTCCCCCTTTCACAAATTCTCCTTGCTCTTCTAATTTTTTTTTCTAACAATGGCCTTAATCAAATCACCATCACTTTTGAGATAATATTATATGCCATATTACATAGAATTATGGATCTAAAAGAATAAAATAATTCAACATCGTTCGTTTTTTGAATTAGGGTAAGATATATTGCATTTATTTTATAAGATATGTATTATTTTACCCTAGACTATTCCACTACCACCAATAAAGAATCCTTCACTATATCCCAATTATGTTGGTAAAATATTATAGAGATCTCATCTAGACCTCACGATATATCATTATTAAAAGAGAAAAAAGAAAAATTAACTTCTTCTAGAGTAATAGGCTCCATCAATTCCTTATCATCTTCATTAGTTATAACTGAAGGTGCTTCTTGAAAAAGAGTATCATTAAGCACTTCAGTAACCTCTAATCCTAAAATATTCTGATTAAAATATTATCTCTTTTCTAATTTCACTTTGATATTTAATATAAACCCCTTCTATTGATTTAATTATACTAATTATGGATGTTGATCTTTGTACTATAGCCATCCTACGAAAAAATATTGTAATTTTATATCCTTATTTTAACCAAGTTTCACTTGATTTTAATTTGTATAATTTCTCTTCCTTAATCAAAATATTATGATATCCACTAAGCAAATCCCTTTCCTCTGAGCTTGGATTATTATGATCATTTTTTTTAGGATTTTGAAAGTTATCTTTAAGTTCTTCTTTCTTCTCAAAAATATATGTTTTTATTAGGATAAAAATGATATTTTGAAAGGTCCCAAACCCTTTTACAATACAAATTCAGCCCATCAGTTACACAACTACCAAGGGCAAATAGCTAGAGATCCCCTAGATGTACGATAAATATTATCCATCCTAGATTCCAATTAGTTGCAGTCCTCCGTCGTGAACTTTTCTAAGTCCTGAACTTTTCTAAGTCCTCATGGAGTGTTTTTGTTCCATTATTTTAATCTAGATGTCATATATTTAATATTTTTGTAAGAGCATACAATCCACCATTTCTTGAAAAATTCCACATTTGTGCTATCATATCAAAAAATTGAGGATGATCTTACCACATCTACTCATATTTAAATATGATATTTTTTTAAATTCATTTACCACCATTTTAACTCTTATTGGCTAGTGATATGAACCAATCCTTGTTAAGGTATAAATTTTAGCACAAGTTCCTTCATCTTGCCAATGATCTAAGCGTATGCATCTATCTAATTTTTTTGCTATTAGGCTCTAGCATCTCCTTTTTTTGGTCCATGTATAGTTGTATTCTTCAAAATCAACCTTCCATAGATTATTTTATTGAATAAAAGTTGAAAATTCTCTCATACTTTGGGTTAATTTTCTAATTACCCTAATTCTTTATCCAACTTGGTTATGGATTTAAAATATCCTAATATCATGAATTAGGTTTCTTGGTATTTACTTATCATAAGGCTTTAATCCCACCCAAAAAGTCTAGTCTGCCTAACTGAGTTATATGTCCATAGAAATTGATAAGGATGAAAAGAATATCTACAAAATAGCAAGTGACTAATGAGGCTATCCATTTCCTAGTTTTATGAATGGTTACATACTAGGTTATAGAAGGATTCTAACAAGTTATAATTCATAGTGTTGCTCCTTTAGAATCTATAGAATCCCATTCACATCTTGCCCATTTTACTTTCATATTTTTAAAATATTATATATATATATTAATTAACTAATAAAAATATTTCTATGTAAGAACTAATCCTTATAGAGATACTAAGCCTTACATAAGACATGTTTATTTTTAAAAGATGCTAAATATAATAATTAACTAAATAAAATATTGATATATAAGAACTAAGCCTTATATAAAGGCTAAGTCTTATCAATTCCTCCTTATTTTAGTTGAAAGTGTCCCCACTTTCAGTAGAACAGATGGAAAACAATATGAAAATATAGCACAAAGACCCTTTGTGCTTGTCTCCCCACTTTCATTAGAATTGTGGGAAAAGACTATGAAAATATGATAGACGGACCCCTTGTGATTTGATTATTTGTGTACCTATATGACCAGCCAAGTATGTAGTGGTACTCAGATGCCATTTTTGTTGTAAATAAAAATAATATTATGGTAGTGCATGGTACTATGGTGGTTTTTGTTGTTGTGTTGATGATTGTGCTTATACTGAAAACTATTGTTGTGATTGTGATAGATATTGCAACTATTATTGAATAGTAGTTAGGAACAAATATGGTTGTTATTTTCACAAACAAGAAGGAACCTTGTCTTGTGTTATTCAAATATTATGACAAAACTATTACAAAAGATGCCAAGGTGGTTGCACCTGAGAATATGACTATTAAATTGGATGATGGTGTTATCATATAGGAAGGGCTAATTATTGTTGTCCTTCATGTTTAATAACTAAACCTATAGCACCAATGAAGATAGTTACCTCAGTTTTTCCTTCTATACAAGCATCCACAACTAAGTAATTCTTAACAAAAAAATTTATAGCAGAGGGTATCAACTGCCCTATAATATATTTCATAGGTTGATGAGTGATACAAAGTGCTAATTTATTGGAGCATTGCTTGAGAAGCTGCCACGAGATCTTGCATGAAATTATTGTGTCTCTCTTCTAAAATTTGTTGGACCATACTCATATTCACTAATACTTCAAAAGTCTCCTCATGATGGATATCCCACTTAGGAGCCATTGCAAAAGGGATGGCTATAAAATATTACATTTTTTTTCTAAAAATAAGCTTTGATTTTTTTCCTTTATAAATATAAATTATTATTTTTATTTTCTTGAAAAAAAATTGTGCACGATATTAAAAAATTACATTGTTATACCAAATTCAAACAACCATAACTTCTTCAATATTTCTCAAAATTTGATATATGACCACTTATTTTTGTAGTACTCAAAATGATGTACATGATGGTAGAAGAATATTGTAAATTTAATTTCTAGAAAGAAATATGTACCTCTAGAAAACAAAGTGATATTGTTTGTCAAAAAATGAATACAAAACTAGAAAGGATAATATGTGAAAACCCTTGAGGATAGATCTTTGGCAATCTAAGATGAAATATTTGGATGAAGATTGTGCTAAAATATTTTATAATACTAGATCCAAGGTTGTAATCACTTGGCTTTATAATAAAAAGCAAATAGATATCTATAAAGGGTAATATTTAAAAACCCTTGAGGAGGCTAGATTATTGGTAACCTAAGATGAGGGATCTAGATGAAGATTGTGCTATAAAATTTTACAATACCAAGTCCAAGGTTGTGATCGCTTGGCTTTGATACTAGTTGATATGAGCAAGAATTGACATTAAAATTCACACACTCAATATTATTATAGTTAATATTTATAAAGGAGTATAATGATGCTTATTTTAGAAGGTACATTTTTAAAATAAGATATGCTTCTTAAAATCAGATATATTTATTTTTAAAACATGTTAAACATAATAATTTACTAAATAAAATGTTGTTGTGTAAAAACTAATCCTTATAAAGAGACTAAGCCTTATAAACACTTTTTAAAATAAGACATGTTATTTATTTTTAAAATATGCTAAACATAATAATTAACTAAATAAAATATTGCTATGTAATAACTAAGCCTTATATAGAGGCTAAGTCTTATCATTAACCTTACTTAATGTGAATGAATTTTTTGTTTTGTTGGATATGTGAGGGGTCTTTTATTCTTGTTCATGCTCATACATATGATTGTATATTCTAGCCACTGGAATGATGTAATATTTTTTACTTTTAGTTTTTGGCTAAATATATTTTTAGAACAACTTTGGATTATTATTCCCCAAATAAATTAGTTCCTATCAACTTCTTCTCACACACTCCTTTTTTTTTGCCTTCACTATCCATTTATACAATGTATCATTTTTCATCATTTTGATAGGTTCTTTCAAATCTCTCCATGCTACTTGAAATTCATTGTATCATACTTTTATTGAAAACCAACTTTCTTCTTCTTATTTAAAACTTTAGATCTTTTGCACCATTTTAATACCTCTTGAATTATCCTTTTTTGTGTGTGGATCTCAATTTCACTCCCTCTTGTTTCCTTTTCTCCCATTTATGTTCTTTCTTTATTGTTTCCATGAATATTAAACAATTATTTTGGTTTATGAGATTATTTCATTTTCTTAAAGATTGTTGCTTTGGCTACAATTTTTGTGGTTACTAATTGTTGTCCTCCCATAATAGTTATAAAGGAGTCTTGAATTGCTACTTCTATTATTTCTCTATCAATATTTGTGAGAAAATGACATCGTCATAAACACTCATCCCATTGTATGTTTTGTATGTATACTTTCTATATTTCTTTTACATAATTAAATCCTTATAGATAATCAATCCATAAATGCTACACAAGGTCAATGGTTGTTCGCCAAAATATTTAATGACCCATTTGTTCTTCGACGACCTTGTCTATTATTGATTTGCATCTCCCTTTAGGGATAATGGATAGTTTTACATGTCCTCCTTGCTACTTAATATGTTGTTTGCTTGCTTGGTTGATGTACTTGCATTGAAATTCACTATTAGAAATGTCTCTCTAAATTTCAAGCACAATAAGATGTCATTGTTTAAAGTTGAGTATGGATCCTTAAAAGCCATCCTAAATTTTTTAGTATGTTTTTGATGTTTGTCTAAAAAAATATAAGTCTTATACTTATTTGCTTTTCCACTATTATAATCCAATTATTTTACTTCTTTAAATCTTCTTTTTGTAAAGCAATATTTTCGTCCTATAATTCCATAATCTAAACTATTATTTTCCTATGTCCATTTCTATTTTTTATTGCATCAATTCATATCACTACCTTCTTGTTATATATCATTATAATTGGTCAAAATAAATAGGTTAATTTTCAATTATATTAACAAAAAATAAATTTGTGTTGTTGCCATAATTTATATTAGTGGCATGTATGGTTGACTATAATTATTTTGGGATTATGCAAAAAGACGTCACTTACATTATCGACGATGTGACTTGGATTCAATCCCATAATAAATGTGTATAAGAAGTATTTCTTAAAAAAAAAATTAACTGACTCCTACTTAATATTGCAAAGTATAAGATGAAAATATAAATGATCATGTAAATGATGGACCTCTTTTTATGGTTCTACTTTAAATTACGATAATGTGCATGAGAACATGAAATTTTCAATAATTGTTTTTAATCCACTATATATTTTAGTTAACTTAATAGAAGTGTCATGGTATAAATAAAATTAATACAATTTATGTAACTTCAAAATCTGGGTCTTTCGAAAAGAGCCTTCTTATGATTTTTTTTGAGCTCTGCTAGGGTTTGATGAGGAAAGCTGCTTTGCTAGAATTTTTTTGAGACCTATCTGGTGGGCTCTGCGGGGATGGCAGCAGTTTTTGGAGGAGGTATGAACAACTGGAGGAATGTAGTGATGGCATCAGGTCCGTCATAGAGCGTGCATGCTAGGGCTGGTATTTCTTTTAAAAATTATTGGAAGGAACAAGATTTCCCATTGCATTCCAGGAATCGCTTGTTAAAGAACAATGGATGTTTGGAATGATGTGAAGCCAGGCCGGTTCTAGTGGTTCAACCAGACTCGATGGCAAAATATGTGGAGTATTTAACCAAACATGCGCTTATTGGTAAATTTATGGGCATCCGAATTTCTCTTCCCTTTGTGGAGGCTTGGGTTAGGAAATCTTGGAACCCTGAAGGTGATGTGGAGGTGATGCTGAGTGCAAACAACTATTTTATGGTGGTTTTTTCTTGTCTTGCAGATCATAACAAAGCATTTGAAGGAGGTCCCTATTTCTGTAACCAAGCGAGACTCTTTCTTAAACCCTGGCATGTGGGTTTCAACCCATCAGAGGAGCGGCCATCATGGGTTCCGGTGTGGGTTCGGCTTCCGTGGCTCCCATTGGAATTTTGGAGAAATGACATCTTGCATATGATTGCCCTTCTACTTGGGAAGTCGGTTGGGCCGTCACGACAGACATTGGATAAAAAGGTAATCTATGTTGCCCGTATCTGTGTTGAAATTGATTTAAACAATCCTATTCCAGATTCTATTGAAATACAGTTCGGATCAACCAAATGGGTTCAAAAACTTGACTATGAAGCTCTTCCATTTTTTTTCCGGATTTGCCATGAATATGGCCACTTACAAAGAAAATGCCCTAAGTTTGTCCTACCTATGGCTTCAAATCCTGTGCCCTCTCGAGCTATACAAAATATGGATAAAGGAAAAGCCCCGATAAAGGAGGGGTATCAGGATAAGGAAGGCTTTGTTACGGTAAATCCTTGAAACAAAGGAAGAAATGCAAAAAGAGACATTAAGGATAACCAACCAGATGCTCAGCTCAATCATTTTGAAATTCTAGAGAATCTTGATCAATGCATGGAGATACCTGAAACATCGCTACCTGTTATAGATATAACAGGACCAAATCAGTTGTCTCTTCATGAGGTGGAACAAATCAGTTGTCTCTTCATGAGGTGGAACCAAGGGAACTAGATATAGGGGGTTTAAATGAAGAATAGAGGGCTTTGGTTTCGAGTATAGGTGATATGGTTGGCCCTAGCCTTGAAAGTGAAGTTATCTTAGAAAATGGCATAGATTTAGATATGCCCTCTCCTACCCAGGCACTGATGCAGTCATCCATGGACTATAAAACTCCTACGATGCTGGGATTGCAGCATAAAATAATTTAAAAAAATGCTTCAGATAAGAATATGAAGGTGGGTCGAAAGAAAGACCAGGATAAAATTAAGTTAATGGGGGAGACTTTGGTAGAGTCGGGTTTGGTGAGAACATTGGACTCCCATTTTTATAACCCCCAAAAATGATTATACTTTCATGGAATGTAAGGGGGTTGAACAACATCCCCAGACAAAAAAATTTTCATGATTTGATTCGTGTTCATTCTCTGGATGTGGTTTTTATTCAGGAGACTAAATTAGCTATTGATAGTTTGTTCAATATTGCTCCCAAGTTGTGGAGAAAGGGGCAATGTCAGTGTATTTGTGAATGTGGATATGCTGGTGGCCTTGCTTGTTTATGGGATCCAGTTAAGATCTCTCCTCTTACCTAGATTTCCAGCAGGTGGTCTATTTCGATGATCGGGCATGATAATGAATCTGGTGAGACCATACTACTTACAAACATGTATGCTCCTATTGATTACAATGGTAAAGTGATTTTATGGGAGCACATTGGCTTTGTGAGAAGTCTGGCTCCCCTGTACCCATGGATTTTGGCTGGAGACTTCAATTCTATCACTTGTTTGGAGGAAAAACGTGGTGGGATTGATTGTCTTGAGCCTTTTTCTTCTGTCTTCAATGCTCATATCCAGGCATTGAACTTGGTTGACATAAAGCTGGCTAATAGGATATTTACCTGGAATAATAGAAGATGTGGGGAATATTCCATTTCAGAGAGACTAGATAGGTTTTTGATCTCTAGTTTTTGGATTGGCAATAATAGAAGCGCTAGTTCTATGATTCTGGAGGGTAGAGGATCTGATCATTGGCCTATCAAACTCTCTGCTCTAGAGTTAGGGCTAAAAAATAATCCCTCATTTAAGTTTCAACTTATGTGGCTGCGATATCCTAAGCTTCATGATTTCATGCGAGGTTGGTGGACTAATGGCAAACCTCCTCATGGCACCGCTATGTACTCCTTTATGAAGCGGCTTCAATTTGTTAAGCATAAATTGAAGAGATGGAATAGACTAAATTTTGGGAACCTTTCCTTGGCTAAGCTGGCAGCTCTTAGGAGGGTGGAAGAAGCCTCAAGGAATATTAGAGATCAGGGACTCACAAAGGAGCTTCTTGTTAAGGAATATGAGGCTGTAAAAGACCTTGCTGAATGGGAACTGAGGGAAGAAATTTTTTGGAAACAAAAAGCTCGAGTAGATTGGCTTCAGGAAGGGGATAGGAACACAACCTTCTTTTATAACTTTGTTAAGGCTCGTCGTAATGGTAACCTAATTACCTCTCTTGTTAATTCTCAGGGTGCCCTACTTTCTTCTTTCAAGGATATTTCAGAAGAGACTAAGAGGTATTTTTCCTCTCTCTTCAAGGAGGATGCCCTCTCAGATGATGAGGAAGAAAAACTTATTCTAAACTGTATTCCCTCGATTGTTTCTAGAGAGATGAATGAGCACTTGATGGATCCAATTTCCCTTGAGGAGCTGAAAAGTGTTGTATTCAAGATGAAAAAGGGGAAAGCCTCGGGTCCGGATGGATTCCCGATTGAGTTTTATCAAGATTTTTGGGATTTAATCAAATTTGACCTTTTGGAAGTGGTCCGTGAGTCCCAAAATAACAAACAGATGCTAAGGGCCCTAAATGCTACCTTTGTGGTGCTTATTCCCAAGAAAGAGGGAGCAAATTCCCTGGATATGTTCAGGCATATTGCTCTCTAAGATCATCATAAAAATTATTGCTGAGAGGCTGGAGATATGGTTGAGCAAAATCATCTCTGAGGAGCAAGGTGGGTTTGTTGCTGGCCGACAAATCATGGATGGGGTTGTTATTGCTACAGAAGCTATTCACTTAATGGAAACTTCTAAGGAGAAAACTATGTTCATTAAGTTGGACATGGCAAAAGCCTATGACAGAGTTACATGGTCCTCTCTTCAAAAAGTTCTTGCTACTTTTGGCTTTGAGGAGGAATGGATTAGATGGGTGATGAGCTGTATTTCTTCTTCCTCATTCTCTGTTCTTGTTAATAACGAGACAACGGAGATGTTTGAGGCCTCAAGGAGATTGAGGCAAGGAGATCCTCTATCTCCTTATTTTTTTATCATTATGGAAGAAGGGTTGGGCAGATTACTCAAGTCTTAGGTCAGGCTTGGTCTCATTTAGGGGTGGAAGTGGGATAACAGTTTGCCACCTCTTTCCCACCTTCAATTTGTTTATGATACTGCTTTGTTGGGAGTTGCCACTATCAAGGAAGCCGGAAACATTAGACAGTCTCTTGACATATATCTTGGTGCTTCTAGACAGGTGATTAATGAGGACAAGTCCTTTATTTTCTTCTTCAATACCCCCCCTCTTATTCAATCCAGGATTGCTCGCATTCTAAGATTCCAGGTCGGGACTCCCCCCTTCATTTATCTTGGGATCCCGATTTCATCTCATCCTCTGCCTAGATCTTCTTGGCAGTCTATACTTGATAAGTTTAGAAGGAAGGTAAATCACCGGATCGTCAGATGGCTATCCTCTGCAGGTAGAGTATTGCTTTTAAAATCTATTATTCAAGCTTTACCCATTTACAGATGTTTTGTGCAAACAGCTCCTTCTCGTTTCATCAAGGACATGGATGCTCTGTCAAGACAATTTTTGTGGTCTGGCAAACTTGATCAATCTAAATGGATTTTGGTTAGATGGGATTCCATTTGTAGGCCAGTTCAAGAGGGAGGCCTTGGGTTGCGACAGACAACTCTTTCTGGGTAGGCTTTGGCTGCGAAACTTTATTGGAGATGGTGTACCTCTCAAGATCAGATTTGGGCTAAAATATTATCTTATAAATACTTGAGAGGTATTTCTGAGGCAGTTTGGTTGGGAAAGGTTCTGTTATCTGGGACACTCTAAAAAGAGGAGCTAATTTAATTAAGCGGGGTTTGTTCCGGATTTGCAATCGGGGATCGGATGTTATTTTTTGGGAGGATTCTTGGGATGGCCACCCTCCTATCTTGACTCAATATCCCGGGTTACATTCCCTAAGCATTTATTTCTTGGAAGCAGTGGTCTCATGTGGAGGACTTTAAAAAAATCCAGTATTTTGGAAATATGGATATGTACAGATGGAAAGATCCGTAGGAATGGCCCCAAGGGGGATTGGTCGAGGATAGAGAGGTGCTTGCTCTTATTCTTGCAGGGAGGTACCGTTCTTCATTGAGGGATAAAGACATTCGGCTTGGAACCTTAATCCCAAGGGAACCTACTCTGTAGCCTATGGTTATCAAGTTCTTGATAAGCAAAATTTTGGGAGTCTCCCTGTCACATGGTGGAAAAAGGTGTGGAATAGATTTGCTTGGCCAAAATGTAACTTTTTCTCTCTGGCTGGTAGCTCGTAATAAATGCCTTACTTGGGATAACTTGAGGAAGAGGGGATTTCAGGGTCCCTCTTTATGTGTCCTTTGTGGTAAGAATGAGGATGACTCTTCTCATTTATTTTTCCAATGCTCCCTTGCCAGAGACATTTGGTACCGTTGGTGGAGTGCCAGGAACCATCCTTGTTTTCATGTGCTCTCTCTAGTGGAGTTTTGGAGTAGTCTGGGAAGACCTCCAGCCAAGGCCCCCTTCCTCCAAGTGGCTTGGAATTTGGGCCCTTCTTGCATCATCTAGCATATTTGGCTCGAACGAAACCGACGCATTTTTGAGGGAAGTCATTTGGCTATTCAACAGATCTGGCAAAGGATCTTGTGTATGGTTCAAGAAACTATCCATAGTAAATGTGATGTGGACCCTCATTTGGACTCTAGGGAGGAGAAGGTACAACAGGCCCTTGGTTTGTTTGGGTTTGGTGTGAATTCTTCTATCCCTAGTAGGATTCCTCAGCTTAGCAACAAGGTTAGGAGAGAGGGTAGATGGAGACTGCCCCCTAGGGGAGTTTTAAAAATTAATACTGATGGGTCGTCCAGGGGCAATCCTAGACATGCTGGAATTGGTGGTGTTGGGAGAGATTCTGCTGGCGTGGTCAGTTTTTTCTTTTCCATTTATAAAGGTGTTCACTCCAACAATCTTATGGAAGCTCTGGCGATACTTGAGGCCTTGCAAAGGGGGTTTTCTCTTGGCTAGCACAGGATTCTTTGTGAGTCTGACTCTCAAATTTTGGTTAATATTTTAAAAAGCAAAAGAGTGGAGGATGTTAATTGGCAGTTGGCCTCTATGACCATTCAGATTCTTAGAATGAGTGAAGAGTTCGAATTTATATCCTTTGTGCACATTCCAAGGGAATGGAATGGGGTTGCCGATTACCTGGCCAAAAGGGCTTCTGAGCTATTGGATACTCAGAGTATTGATAACTGGAAGAGTCTCCCGTCTAGGGATTATCAACACCTACGGGAGTTGATCCATAAGGATGTTCAGACTTAATGTGGTTTGTTTTTTTTTGTTTTCTTTGGGAGTTGACCTTGTCTGGTGATTTAGCCTATCTTGTTGCTTATTTGAGTCCTGAGTGGGGCTCAGCTGTACTTTGTAATCCAGACTTTTTATCAATAAATTTTTACCCCTTTATTTAAAAAAAAAAAAAAAAATTTGGGTCTTTCATCCTCTACTAGTACTGTTATAGACGTTTTTAAAACCTTTTTGAGTGAGATAAAGATATTGCATCAAGGCAATATGGCGATCATTCTATAAGCTGAGCACAAATCAAATAAAAGACTGATAAGATAAAATGATGTTAGGAGCTACTTAATGAAATGTAAGTGAAGATAAACATTTTAATTTTTTTTTATCAGTTAGCAAAAGAAAAGAAAAAGAAGTAATTTGATTTGAATTTTTTGAATGCGTGTTAAACTCCCATAACGAAACTCTACAAAGATTATAAAATAAAACCTAAGATTCGAAGCTTGCTTAATAATAAAAAATAAACTGTAATTATCAAAACAAAAAAACTAGAACGAGATATCAGTTTTATTTGTACAACATTTCAACATAATTCTTATTTCAACATTTCAACATTTCAGATTAAATTGTATTCCTTTAAATAGGCACAGTACTAAGGAACGCCCTGCTGTGCATATAACGAATGAAAATAAAACTATTTAAACGTAAGATGCTGCAGGACACATCATTTGGGATCTTAAATGGACATCTTTAAATGACCAGAGAAATTGATTAAAAATAAATCAAATCGGCAATAGGCTTAAAATGCTATTACCTTGCAATGACCAAACGACTAAAACTGCTGAAATGGCAGTACTGAGATTTCCACAATTCTGGTAGTACCAGAATGCCCAACACCAACGTTATTTAAAACGGCAATCTCACAAAAGACTCCTTGTGTTAAACGGATTAACCATCCAGTTTGCTTACATACAATTGATGGAGAGCGTAGGTATAGAAGCGTCTGGATAGTCAACCGTTTAAGACAAAGAGCATTTTCAGTTATGCAAAGATCATCAGGTCAGTGATGCACATACAGCTTAACCAGTTGTGAAGGTACTGTTCCATAAGCTACCCATTTTGTGCCAGTCCCATGGCTAACTTATAAATATTACAGAGCATAAAGCGATTGCTTTATGCTTATTATAAATAGTATTTTTTGAGATTGATACGAATATCTTTTGAATAATATAAAATAAATGTTTCTTTCAATGATTCCCACTGTGAAACAACACATAAAGGCTACCTTGCTTCCACTGTCGACTAGGAAGATGTGAGATCACGTGAAAGTCGAATATTAAAATTAAAGGTACAACACACTTTAATTGAAAACTAAGAGGTGTCGATGAGCAATACCAGGGGCCGTAAAGTAAAAGGAGGATTTAATAGCCATACGAATTACTTTTGTTCCCCTTGGCAGGCATGTGGAGTGATTTCAAACGCTTTTTCCTATTGGCAAATCTTTAAAGCTACGTTTCTTATTACATTCTACTAACGAGAACCTCACGAAGTTATTACAATTAGATTGTTTTAATCGTGCATTAATATCATTAATTTCAATTTAAGAGTTTTAAATTTTATTTGTTCCAAATTTTAAGAGATTTGTATTTTAATAAAAATTAGGTGTGTAAAACTTAGGTTAACAGAACAAAATTTTATTATAAAAATTTATTATTTGAAAATAAATTATTTATTAAAATATTAATGCAAAACAAAATTTTACCATACAAAATTTATTAAAAATAAACATTTTATATAATAAGAACATTTATTTATGTCAATATAAAAGAAGGGATATTAATGTGAAACACAATTTTATTATAAAAATTTACCATTTGAAAAAAAATCTAGTAAAGTATTAATATAGAACGAAATTCCATCATAGAAAAATCTTGTTGGAAATTTACATTTTATATAAGAAGAGCATTACACCAAAGGAGTTAGAAAATAAGAAAGACAACTACCCTGACACCAATACCACAACTCAATACTTTTTTTGTACACAAGCTCACTCCCATATTATCATGACTCTCCCTTGGTAGACTTTTTATGTGTATGAATATATGTTTGCTGCGTAGATTCATTTAAGGAATGATTGACCATTTCATGCTTACTTTTGCATAATATTTATAATAAGGGAAATGTGAAATATTTATTGAAGGAAAGATTGATTATTTCATGTGATAAGTGATGTAAAACCTATGTTTTGCAGGGGAACTTCAAAACTAACTTGGTACTCATCTTGTAGACTCATGATAACTTTTCACACACACACACACATATATATAGACTTAACATTACTAATGTTTTACCTTGTGATTACGTAGGATGAAAAGACTTTGATGATGGATAAATATTATTTTCATGTTTTTACTTATGATTGAGATGCTTGTATTTGAAATAAAATTATGACCATTTCACAACTAAAATATCTACCCTAGTTGTTGGGACCAATCCAAGCTGTGGGTTGAAGATGCAAACTCTATGCTAGTAGGAGGTTGAGTTTCATTATGGTTGCATCAGAACGAATAAGGGAAAATTTGATGAGATAGATTGGGAAGTTACAAAATCAATGGTACGTGAATGTCGAATGGGTAAATGAGCCTTGTAGGGGGGTCATTGCACACAAATATAAGGGTAGAGTTTTGGTTTTGGAAAAAATGAGTGAGATCCCAGAGCTACAATGGGGGATCAAAGAAGAGTTTCAGGTGGAATCTATAGTGGAATCGCTGGAAATGATTGGTAATAAGAAATCTGTGTCAACATATAGCTTACTCAAATGAAATCGGTAAGCATTTTGGAAGTTGATGTTAAGTTCTCTAAGAAATAATTGAATTAAGTTTGGAGTCTTTATTTTGCTTGATAAAGGTACAACTATTAGATAAAAATTAGTTATATCGCTCACTATAAATGATGAGTATATATTAGTTTATCTTTCTTGTGAAGGGAGGTAGGAAATATTTGTGGTTTGGTGTCATACCTTCACCAAAAGGTATCATTGTGATTTATACTATGCCTCTACCAAAAGAAGTTTTGTTTAACCCAGAACCTTATCATTAGAATGACAAGTAGTTATATATAGATGAGAATATCTTGTTTGTGCATCGATAACATGATGGGATATCTTTAAAATTAGCCATATATTATGGGGGTGACTCCTAGGTGTACCTTAAATTAGGGAGTTATTTCATGTTTAAGTTCTTTGTTGGGATGGATTGATACCTTGTGCTTTCCTGTGTTACTGAACTATTGTTACTTCATTAATCGAGTGATGTCATTTGGAACGTTAGAAAGTTATCCTCTTATTTTACTCTTTTTTCAATATATACCCTATTTTTTGAAGACCTAAAAATGAAGGATGAAGAAAATATTGTGGGATATCTACTTCGTGTGGATGAGGTTGTTAGCTCCATGCAAGGACTTGGGCTTGAAGTTTCAGAACCTGATGTGTGTGATAAGATTCTAAGGTCACTCCCAAAAAGGTTTAGTGAAAATATTTCAGCTATAGAAGAGTCAAAATATATTGATCATTTGACAAGAGATGAATTACATGGCATTCTCACAGCATTTGAGATAAGAATAAAAGAGGAACCTATTCTCCAAAAAGAAGCAACATTTAAAGCCACTAAGAAGACTAAGGGTAAGAAGTCAGATTCAAGCAATGAGCTATCCAGTGATGAAGAAGCCAATTATGGCATAAGGAACAAGGACTCAAGAAAATATAAAGGTACAAAATTAGTTAGATGTTTTAAATATGGAAAATATGGTCACTATGCATCTGATTGTCCAGAAGCTAGAAATAGCAATGGTGATGAGAAACAGGATCATAAGAACAGGGATGCAGAAAGGCACAGGTACCAAAAGAAAAACATGGATGGACAAGGTACACAAGGGAAGAAGTTTTTCCAGAGGCACAAGAAGAGTTTCTATGCAAATAAGGCAAGTAAGTACTCAACTGATAGTGATGATGGTTCCTTAGATAATGATAGAGATGAAGTTTTATTTCTGGAAAAAAAAAAGAAGTGGTTAGGAAAAGAACACCAATAATCCTCAAATGTTTTAGATGTGGTAACTTTGGTCATCTTGAGGATAGTTGTACAAAGAGTGGTTTCAGTTTCAGTGATGATGAATATGAAGATACACTTGAAGGACCAGAAGAGAATCTTCTTATGGCTCTAGAAGAAGAAGGAGGTGATCCTAAAGAAGACAAGTTAGAAAATAATGAAGATGTTTTCAAAGGTAAACAAATAGAGGAAGAATTAGAGAAGGGAGAATTTGATCTTGAGGGAGAGCTTATTCATGCTCTTGATGCATTAAAAATGGTAAGAAAGCAAAACTCCCAACTTAAGCTTCAGTTTCAAGAATGTGATGAAGAGAAAGGAAATCTTATAGAGGATCTAAATAAGTCAATGGCTAAGACAAGGAAGTTCAAATATAGGTTAGAAGCAAAGGTCTTAGAATGTGAAATGTTGGAGCATGAAGTAGCTTCACTAAGGAAGGAAGTGAAAGAGTCTAAGGACAAGTTACATAGGTTTGGGAGAAGCTCAAAGAATTTGGATAAGATTATCAAGACACAAAAACCTACATCAAGAAAAACAGGTCTTGGTTTTGAATAGGTACAAAAGAAACAAAAAGAGGAGTCAATCTCAAGTTCTGAAGAAGAAGAAACTTTAGAAGAAGAGAGTGTAAGAGAAAGTGAGACTTCTGAGGATGAGTTGGACAACAGAAAGTTCAAAAAGGAAAGGAACAATGCACAAATGAGGAACAGATGGAACAGAAACCAACACAGGGTAAAAGAGAATAAAAGACCCATGGGGTCAAGGCAAGGCAATTTCAATGGATGATGCTTCTCATGTCATAGGTTTGGGCACAAAGCTTCTCAGTGCAGGACACATGAAAGACAAGAATATGGGAACTTCAGAAATAGGTAGCTATTTCAAGGGTATTGCTACTCTTGTAATCAGTTTGGTCACAAGGCAATGAATTGCAGGGTTCATGATAGGAATAGATATGGCTTCACCAGGAGAAATCCCAAGATATTTGCACCTCCAAGGAATAATAACATTAAGTGTTATAAGTGCAATAATGATGGACATACAACAAAGTGGTGTAGAGAAAAAATTCCAGAGACAAGCAGGAACATAAATAGTCAGAGGAATCAGAAGGATCAGATGAGGAGGAAAGTGGACAAAGGAAAAGAGCAGTGCATGTTGGGAGTAGAAATACTCCCACCCCAGAATTAACCACCTCAAGAGGAGGTGGGGGAGGGGCTAAGCTAAGAGTCTCATTCTTAGCCCCGAGCCCCAAAGGTGACCCTTTGCCATTGATGACAAAGGGGGAGAGATTTGATTTAGGGGAGAGCATTCAGTCAGGGAGCAATTTCTCAAGGGGAGCAGAACAAAAAAAGGTAAAAGGAATGGTAAAAGGAAAATGGGTTGCCATCAATGACAAAGGGGGAGATTGTTGGAAATATGAGCAAGATTTGTTGTCATTGATGTCAAAAGTATTTTTGTGCTATGTTCATCATCTTTGAGGACATTAAGTGTTTCTTCCAAAAGCAAGAAGGTCTTGAAAAGCAATAGGTTATAATATTTATTTTTAAATATTATATACCCAAGAGGGCCCAAAGGATGAAGACCCAAGGAAGGAGAAGCAAGTTCAAATTAAATAATAATATTTTATTATTATTATTTTGGGCCAAAAATCAAGCTGAAGAAGATCAAGGACCAAGTTGAAAAAGACCCACAAGCAGATTTAATTTAAATTAAAATATTTTAATCTTTGATTAAAATTTTAATTTAAATAATGATGGGTGCTAAGGTTTAATTTAAATATTTATTTAATATTTAAAATTAATTTTAATATTTGAATTCGAATTCGAATTTGAATGTCCACCGATGTATTGAAGACAAAGGGCATGCATATAAATAAGGAAATGATTTCATTTCCAAAGACTACCAAGCAATTTTTTCTCGATGATCTCCAATTTATTACATGCGTTGTGTTGATTCATTCACTACATCCGAGGAGGAGGGAATGTTTTTTCATTCCATGCATGTGAGGGTTTAAGGTTTTTGGACAGCGTGGACTTTGGCTATCCCACCGATGGTGGTAGCGTAGGCGATAGGTTTGAAATTGTTGAGGCTTTGCTTGTGGTGTGACCACGGTTCGACTCCCATGATCGATGACGTTGGCGCTTACCCTTTTTGTGTTCGACGTGTTTTATGGAGAGTCATTGAGGAGTGAGCACCGAGTGTCCCATGTGGGGACGCAACCCTTGGAGGGCCTAAGTCATGGTCAAAAGCATCGAAGGTTGTGGAGGAAATAAAAGGTATGCAAGTTTAATATTTTAATTTTTATGGATGCTAAGTGTTAGGGGAGTTATAAGGTGAAAAGATTAAAATATTTTTATTGTGACATTTGTGTATGTGGTGAATGATTTTATTATATTGAGTTTGGATATTATAAGGTGTACAAGGGAAATTGCTATGTATGTTGTTTTTGATGAAATTGTTGAAGTGAAATATTGAGTTTGGAGATTATAAGGTGTACAAGGGAAATTGCTATGTATGTTATTTTTGATGAAATTATTTGAGTTAAAATATTGAGTTTGGAGATTATAAGGTGTACAAGAGGACTTGATGTTTTGTGTAAAAATTATTTTGTGAAGAGGTTGTGGTAACCTAACCCTTGAGATTGGCAAAGAGTTTGATCTTGTTAAAATAGGTTTTGAAGTCTACTCTTCATCAAGTAAAAGGTATGGGCACATTCTTCCTTGGTTGAAGTAATTGATTGGTTGAGGTTTTCTGAAAATAAGATTGGAGTGAAAAGGACTTGGTTAAGTTTTCCTTTGTTTGGTTTGTTGAGTTGATGAGTTTTCTGAAATAGAAGGTAGAATACTAGAAACTTTGTTTGATAAGCATTGTTGGAAATTTTGAGTGAATCTTCATATGCATGCTTCAGGTTTGTTGGGTGATGGCATGAGTATCCATTGTTATGTGAAGTTGTGAACTATCTTGAACTAGGGTTTGTGAAAGAACATGAGTATCATTGTTATGTGAGATTGGTTGATAAGCATTGTTGGAAATATTTGAGTGAATGTTCATATGCTTGGACTAGGGTTTGTAAGCAAGGAGTATTTCATTGAGTGATTGATTGAGTGGAGTTGATTGAGCCTAGTCAAGTGGAAGTGTTGAAGTGATAGTTCTAATTCTGTGAAACAAATTGTTCTATATTCTAATTTGATTTGAGAAAGAGATTGAAAGTGATTGAGCATTGTGATGAGTGTGAAGCATATTGAGTCTCTAACAATTCTCTATATGTTTCTATGAGATTGGACAAGTTCTAGTTAGGACTTGTTGAGCAGATTTGAGGTAAGTCTTGGTGAAGACTTGTTGAGCAGATTGGACAAGTTCTAGTGAGGACTTGTGGAGCAGAGTTGAGGCAAGTCTTGGTGAAGACTTGTGGATAGATTAGTGTGAGCTTTTGTGGAAGCTTACAATGCAGATTTGAGATAAGTCTTTGAGAAGACTTGTGAATAGAGTTGATTGATTGATTTGTTCAAACCTTGAGTTAAGGTTTGGGGCAGATCTAGTAGAGTTGATTTGTGATTAAGTCAAGCTTTGTGTTAAGGCTTGAGGATAGATATTGAGCAGATTTGTGCTAGACCAAAGGACTGTGTTTAGTGCAGATTTGAGGACAGAGATTGAGCATATTTGTGCTAGACTAAAGGACTATGTTTAGTGCAGATTTGAGGATAAATATTGAGCATATTTGTGCTAGACTGAAGGACTATGTTTAGTGTATATTTGAGGACAGAGATTGAGCAGATTTGTGCTAGACCGAAGGACTATGTTTAGTGTAGATTTGAGGATAGATATTGAGCAGATTTGTGCTATACCGAAGGATTATGTTTAGTGCATATTTGAGGACAGATATTGAACATATTTGTGCTAGACTAAAGGATTATGTTTAGTGCAGATTTGAGATAGAGCTGAGAGCAATCTTTGGAGGTGACATAGTATAGAGGATGATAGTCTCTAGTGGATAGAGGTCCATTAGCCAAGGTAGTGAAGATAGGTCTTCTATGTGAGGGCAAGAGTCTTCAGTGGATAGAGATCCATAAGCCAGTGTAGTGGAGGCAATAGTTCTTCTAGAAGATCACCAACCAAAGCTAAGGAGAAAGAGTTCTCCTATGGATAGAGATCCACGAACTTGATTAGGGGATTGGTGTCTCCTTTGGATAGAAGTCCATAAACATTGTAATAGGGAAAGGATTCCCAAGAGATTTGTTGAGAAAATTTTAGTGAAATATTTTCTCCATGGAGTAGCCCACATTGGGTGAACCACGTTAAATTGGTGTCTCTATTGTGTGTGGTGATTTGTGCATTGCTTTGATTACTATTTTTGATATTGCTATTGATACATTGCATAATATTGATTGGGAAAGAAAAGTAAAAAGTGGTCTTATACTGTTCACCCCCCTCTCAGTATAAGCTTGTGTTCTTCATTATATTTGTAGAATCTGGTATCACAAAATTCTTTATCACATATATGATAGTATCTTCTTCTCCATTTAGGTTGATTTTATGAAGAATATTGATATAAATTGAGAGGAGCCTTGGTATTTCTTTGACATCCTTTTTTGGATATTAGAGCATTGTTTGAAGAATCATCTCTTTATTGAATTTCTAGCTCATGTTGCTATAAGATATTCATTAACTCTTCAAGTGATACTCTATGGGTATAAAATTACAAAAAGGTTACTGATATTCTATATGAACTAGGTAGAACATGCAATGCAATTGATACTAATAGATTATTGTTAGTTTTACCTTTAATTCTACGATCTTTTGAAGAAAATATTCCAAATTTTCATTGTCTTGCATTTGTAATGAGATTAGTTGAGACTATAAATGATGAGCAATTGCTTGATTTCTACCTTCAAAAATTGTGCATAGGATATCCCAAGCCTCTTTTTATGTATTCACTTCACTAATATGAGACTAAATTTCATCTATTATGCCTAATAATATGATTAATTGTGTCTTGTGAGCTTTCTCATCATAGTTTATTTGTGTAGATGGTTATTTAGGATGTGTTTCATCTTCTGGTACAGTATCCCATAGTCTTTCTACTACAAGTAAAGTTCTCATTTTATTTTTCCATGGAATGAAGTTTGGACCTCTTAATTGTTTTGACTATGAGATAAATAGTTTAGTAGTCAAAATGAATTTTCCCTTATAAATCTCCACTTAATATATATGGTATTTAAAATCTCAACAATATAAGTTTTTCTTATTTTCAATATATTGTTCTATAGTTTTAAATATTTCAAAATATTATCTATAGAAGGTTTTCCTTTCAATATTTTATTCTTTTTCTCTAGTTTGAACATTCAAAAATATCAACTATAGAAGAAATATTTTAAATATAATTTCAAATATTTAAAATAAAATGTTAAGAAATGTGAACCTTGATAGTTTTTTTTTATCACATCAATTTATTTAGTCTCAAATTGACAATAGATAGGTGCTTCTACTCAAACTAGAATATTGAAACATTTTAGCTTATCTTTGGTTTTAGAACACTCATAGATGTTGTCTAGCTTTTCTCTAGTTGTAGGATGATCATAGAGCTTATAGATGCTATCCAACTTTTCTTTTGTTTTGGCATGTTCTTAATGTTTTTCCTGATGCCTTTCATAACGCCCTAGTGTATTCTTAAAGCTTTTCCTAGTGACTTTCACAAGGTATTCAAAAAAAAATATTTGGTACACTCTTAGTGATTTTCTTAGTGCCTTTCACATGGATTTTGAACAAAAAATTTGTGCCTATATATTACACATAAAATTGGACTTCCCTCTTCAAAATATTTTACATAATATTATTGGAAAAATTCTCTTTTGAATGCTTCTATTTCATTCGTATGATCTCAAAACAAAAATTAAAGATGCTTTCAACCATCTAAATGAGATGAAACCTCCTAGAAAATATTAGAAATGCTTTCAACTCTCTCAATTAGATGAAATATCCATATATTAAAAAATTATTTCAATTATCTCAATCATATGAAATGTCCAAGAAAATATAAAATATTGATTATATGAACAAACTACCGATATTGCATTCGAGACCATATTTTCTCTCTAGACTAATTTTAATTTTATTTGTAAAAATACCTTTAATGAGATGATATAAACTCTAGCATGAACTCCATCATGTATTTATTGATTGGAGTAGCACCCAATTTGTTTACAGGTCTCTAGTCTTAGTGAGGTCATCCAAAAACTTTCACCACTTAATAAAAATTGCTTCTAAAAATCTCTTCTTTGTCCAATATCAGTGGCTTCCCTCATATCTTGCACTCAAAAAAATATATATCTGCTCATGGCTCAAGAATTTCTATAACATTTGCTTTTACCATATGTTGGGAATAAAGTAAAATATAAAATAATTTTATTAATCTCGTATATTCAATATCAAGTTACATGTACATACATAATTTCTTACAATAGAATCCTATAGGAAAAGAATCTGATAGAAGGATAATCCAAAATAAGTTGTTAAGGTTATGATATAATGAGAAATTTTAACCAGTAACCTCCCAATATTTAATGTAACATATTATGAAGGATAAAAAACAAAAGTAAGACTTTATAAACTTTATGAATCTATAGTCTAGTACCTATAGTGTTGGGCTTCACGATAAATATTAGAAATAAACAAAAACAATCCATCCACTCAAATATTATATAGAAAGTATAAAAGAATGAAGAAAGGTAAAGAGATGAAAAAATTGTTAGGGCACCCATAGGCATCATAAATAATCACTATATTATCCATAGATAAGAATCACTACACTCCAATTATCAAATGATGTAATTGTGGGGGGGTGTTTATACCAATACCAAAACCCCAAATACATAAATAAATTTAACCTTACAAGAAATTATTTAAGACTAATTACAAGTTTATAAGGTGGGTCTAGCCATAACAAGGTTAATCATGTACCATAAGACTTACATAATAAAATATTATAATAAATTAAATACATTGTACAATGATTTACCAAATGCCTCATCTAAGATTACATCATACAATGTTGACCTTTACCATAAATCAAATTACACTTTCAACACCCCTTCATAATTGTAATTAAGGGGAAAAATGGAGAAGACATTATTGACAATAATATCTCCCCCCATAATGGTTGCTCTAGTGGGCCTCTACATTTGAGGTAGACTCCTCTGAATCCCCCTCATCATTTAAAATCCATTGCTACAAAAATAATTCGTGTGCAAGAGTATTCGCAAGATGGACCATAGTAATAATTACCACTATTAGGTATTCATATACATACCTAAGAAACACTTATGCTAAGTCTTAAAATGAAGAAAAAAAGTTAAGATGATCAACCCTCTAAAGATAACTTGTTTTAATATTCCATAGTCATAAAATGTATGACTTGAAGGTATAGTATTTTTGTTTACAACATACATCACCTTATTTTAATACTTACACTAGCCCTTGGGCCACCTAATTTCCATCACCAAAAAATATTTGCATGAACTTACTTAAGAAATAATTATTACAAACTTCCAAGAGTACTGAGATAAGAGATAGAAAGAAAAAATTGTGAATCATTGAATCTTCATGAATAAGTTGAATCAATATACAAAAGGAGAAATATGGATTAACTAATACACATCTTGAATCCTTTTTCTAACCCCAAAGGCTCAAAATTTCTTATGACAATCATAAATCTAATTGCATTTTCCATTAAATTAGACCAAATATTTTAATTACATATGATATATTTGATATTAAAAAATAGGACAATAGATATTGAGGATTATTCCACACATTTCATCCCCTGACACTATAAAGGGTCCATGGATTGATGTCACCAATGTGTAGATCTCAAAAAAGTATGTGATTTAAAAAAAATATAGGCCTAAAACACTTCCATATGCAAAAGTTACGACCTCCAAAATATTTACTCAAGTATCCACCAAAAATGTAAAAGGTAAAGCCTCAAACCTTATAAGAGTAGTAGTGAATCCCAATATGCTACTTGGTGCTTGCTCATTTTTTGGTGATAATCACTCATTCTATGTCATCTGATGACCTCTAACTAACTAGAACCCTACCACTTATTTCATTGTGATTGAATGAGGATATATTAATAGGTAAAATAATGTATATATGGCATTCAAAGGTACTATGTGGGCTACCATGTCAGCTAAAAAATTTAAACATAACTTCCACTTAGTGCTTGTGAACCCACCAAGATTTTAACTAAGGTCTTCGGTGCTCAAAACACCTCACGTTAACCAATATACCATAAATTTATATGATATTTAAATGGTAATATCCCATAGAAGAATATATATATTGTATCTCCCAACCAAAATGGAAAAAACATCTATGCCCAATGACTCAAACTTGAGATCATTTGCTAGTCAATGTTTTTGTCCAAATGTCATAACCATCTTATCCATTTTCTCCTTGTATGTATCCTACACACCTTCATAGATGATAGCTAGTCACCTTAGTGAAGTATAAATGCATGTTAATGTAAATTAAAAGGATGTCTTCTCAAACTCTAGATCTCACTCCACCAAATCATCTACATACTTTCCCTTGATGAAGCTGGAAAAATCGTAGGATGCAATGCCAAAGGCTTGCATAAATGATGCCTATAGGCTTACATAAATAATTATTGTAGGATTACATATACACTTTCCTATAGACTACATTAGTAGTGCTCATAAGTACTCTTTCACACTTTTGGCTTTGGCTTAATAAGATCAGATTACACATACTTCAGCATCAAGGAAATAAGACAATTAGAAATATATGAGGTGGGATCACATTGATTTTTTTTTTATAAATGTCATTCCTATTCATCATGTTGAAAATGAAATTATATCATTGTTATATGCCAAAATTTCATTAAAAAATATGATGTATTCTAGATGAAAGGGTATAGTGAAAGACAACCTCTTCTAGTAGCATGAATATCTCACAAGTTCACAAACTAGAAAATGAATAATAACAATTACTCACATAATAAAATTCTAGGAGATGTTGCAACCAACACATCTATGGAGAGCTCTTCAATTTTCTTGGATATGTCTCAAATGATTACAAGACCATATTTATATAGACCCAATAAAAATATTATAAAATCAAATCCACATAAAACATTATAAAATTAGATCCAAATAAATATGATAAAATCAAATCCAAATAGATTAATTATTATTTTGACACGCATTGCAATCTAGATAAAATATTATAATATTAGATCCATCTAAAACTACAATCTAGATAAAATCATAAATTTATTTTTAGTTGTGAAATTCTCTTATTTTATTTTTTGGTAATACAAGATTGCTCTTGAACCGATATGCTCCTACATCATACACATAGAGTAAGATAAATATACCATGAGCTCTAGTTCATAATTTTTTTTCAACTTTGAAATTGAAGACCCATACTTAGCCACTTTGAATGTACTCATCCATATTTATTATTTAGCTATTTTATTCTCCCAATTAACCAAGTATTCACTATACCCTTTGCCTCTTGTCTTCTTAATCACTTGTGAGTCTATCACCACTTCTACCTCATCCCATTATTTCTCTTGCAAGTGTTGTACCCAATTTTCCATAGAATGATTTGAAGTTGTACTACCTTTTCCACTTGCTAATACCTCCTAATAATAATACAAATATGTCACATTGATTGGAGATATATCTACTTCTTTTGCAAGTTCTATCTCATAAGCATTTACTATGAATTTGTTTAGAATCTTACAAGGCCCAATCATTTTCCATTTTAATTTATTATAAGTTTCTTGTGGGGACCTTTCCTTCCTCAAATAAGATAAAATAGTTCTCCAACTTCAAATTCTTGTTCTCTCCTCTTGAGATTAGCTTGTTGTTTGTATCTCATTATACTCCTTTTTTAATTTCCTTTCACCTCATAATGTAACTCATGCATGTACTCAATAAAATCCTCTACTACAACACTTGGTCTTCTTAAACCAACTATAATTTCAACTCATCAATCCCTCTAGTACTATATCCATACACAATCTAAAAAGGAATCTTTGTTGTACTCCTATTAACTGAATTATTATAAGCAAACTCAACTTGTGCCAATAAATTATCCCATAGTATTGGCTTCTTTTCAACCAGAAATATTAGCAAGTTTCTAACGCTCCTATTGGAAACCTCCATTTTCCCATCAATTTGTGGATAACATATTGAACTAAAGTTAATTTAGTGTTCAATTTTTTCCACAAGGTATGCCAAAAATGGCCCACAAATTTTATATCTCTATTCAAAACAATGTTTTTTTACAACCCATGCAATTTTATAATTTCTTGAAAGTATAGTGTAGCAATGTGAGTTTCATCACTTGACTTCTTCTAAGGTATAAAGTGTTTCATATTTTAAAATCTATCTACGATAATGAAAATAGAGTCATTACCTTTTTGAGTTCTTGGTAGACTAAGTACAAAATTGAAACTCATATCTTTCCAAGGTATCTCCAAGGTCTTTAAAAATCTATCTACAACAATAAAAATAGATTCATTATAAGGTTATAGAGTTTTCCAGCACACCAAGGGAAATATCCAAAATAAATTTTATATTAGGGTTGTATATTTTGCCAACTCTCTCATGGATTCAAATCTAGCAATCGCCATTCACATTTCTTTCAACAAGAGATATCTTCTACTCAATGCATTGACTATACTATTTGATCTACCACTCCATGCTTCAAAACAAATAAATAACTCTAAAAAATATCAACCCATTTCATATTCCTTTAGTTTAAATTACCTTATCTATTAATAATATAAAGTGCTTGATGATCCATGAATATGATAAATTATTTTGGTAGCAAATAATGTCTCCGCTTTTTAAGTGATTTAACAATCACATGAATCTCTTGGTCATAGACCAATTATTTCTTCTTAGCTTCACTTAATATATCATTGAACTATACAATGGGATTACCTTATTGACTAAAAAATCCATCTATCATTGTCCCACTTGCATTATAATCCACTTGGAAGGCCTTGTTGAAATCCAACAATGCTAGAATCGATTGCTCTATCATTTTTTCCTTCAAAAGCTAAAAACACTTATCTGCTGCAACTTTCCAATTGAATTGATTTCTACTATTTATATGATAGTTGCACAAATACCACTAAATTTTGTGATGAATTTCTTGTAAAAATTTTGGTAATCCATGGAAACTCCTTACCTCAAACATGTTTTTTGGTGATGGGCACACCAAAATGAATTTCAATTTTTTGGGATCCATCCACAAACCTTCTTGGAAAATTACAAAACCCAAGTACACTAATTTCATCTTCATAAAACTTCAATTTTAAAATTAAGTAGCAATGTTTCCCCCTTTAATATTTGTAAACAAGCCTCAAATTCATTAAAATGTTTCTCTTTACTTTTATCAAATTTTAAAATATCATCCAAATAAACAACTATATACCTACCAATAAATGGATTTAGCACTTAATTAATCAATCTCGTGAATGTTCTTGGTGCATTTGTCAATCCAAATGGTATAACAAGCCACTCATACAACTCATCCTTTGTCTTGAATGTTATCTTCCACTCATTCCCTTCTTTGATTTGGATTTGGTGATATCCGCTTTTCAAATCTATCTTCATGAAATACTAAGATCCACTCAAGAAATACATCAAATAATCCATTTGTGGCAATAGATATCCATATTTTATGGTTATCTTATTAATGGCTCATGAATCTATGCACACATGTCGTTCCCCATACTTCTTGGGTGTTAGTATGACTAGTACTACATGTGGATTAAATTCTCTCTAATCAAACCCTTGTTTAAAAAATATTAAATCACCTCTTCATATCCTCATTCTCCATAGGTGTCATCCTATATGCCACTTTGTTTGATCCAGGAATGAAATCCATATGGCGGTTGATGCTTCTCATAAATAGAAACCCATCCAACAACTCCTTTGATAGGATATCAACATACTCCAACATAATTTCACTTTATGTGGAATTTTACCCACTCTATTTGCTACCCCAACTTCCATATGTTTAGGTATGAAATCAAAACATGTTTCCTTTTTTTTTCATCCCTCTTAGAAACTCTTTTTCTAATATTAAACACACTTTAGTACTGTTGTCCACTTCTTCACCTTTGTCTTCCAATGGGCTCAATGTATATTTCTTTCCATCCTTTACAATAGTGTGAGTATTCATTCTACCATCATACACAACATTTACATCAAATTACCAAGGTATTTCCAATAAAATATGATAGGCATCCATGGGCATAATATCACATAATATCTCATCTTTGTATGAACCAATCAAAACATTTGCCAAACACTACTCACTTACCGAGATTAGATGTCCCTTTTGTAACCATGAAAATTTGTATGGATTTGAGTTTTTCAATCCTCTTTAGTCCAAAGCTTCCCTACCATATCATTAGACATCAAATAATTTATACTTCCATTGTGAATAATGACCTTGTAATATTTACCTCCTGATTTACATATAGTTCTAAACAAGAATTTTTCTTTGTATTGGCTCATGCTCCACCTTGGATGGTTTCAACAACACTCTCTTTATCATTAAATATTCTCCTTGATTCAAATACTCTATATGTTTTGGTGAAGCAACACTCTCTTCCTTTTCTTGATCAATGTGCTTTCTCATTTTATTTCCTCTAACATTGTCCTACTATACTTGTGGATACTCAAATGCCTTATAACTAGTTTCTCCACATATATAACAAACTCTAATGAATCCTCTATTGCTTCCTCTACTCTAGTAACCCCTTCCTCTTAAGGAATTTCCTCTCATTCTTGTATTTTGACCAAAGTTACAATTTTAAGAAGTGTTGGCTTCTCCTTGCATATGCTGCCCTCTACGACTATTTTATCATCCTCTTCCTATAAATAATCATCCTCTTCCTTTGGAATTATTTTGTTGCCTTCTAGAAAACTTTTGCGCTACCTTCAAAGTACATTGATAGAATTTTTCTATTGACCTTAATATTATCATATTAAACTCATCTTGAGTAGATATGCGGAGTCCATTAGCATACCTTAAAATTTTCTCTTTACCATCCTCTATATGGCTAGCCCAAATAATGAGCTTGTAAAATTCCTTTGTGTAGTATTTCACATTCATCTCCTTATGCTTTAGGTTTTTCAACTTCTTGTTAATATTATGGTAGGAATTTGACCTTCAATTTAGCAACCATTCTATCCCAGTATTTATTTTTCTCCTTGCCTTTTCTTTTTCTCTCTGTTTGTACATGATCCCACCACATAGATGCATGACACTTTAGCCTAGTGCATGCAAACTTCACCTTTTTTGGGTCCTCCATAAAATCATAGAAAAATTATTTCTCTATGTCTATGACCCAATCTATAAGATACTTAGGATTTAGACTTCCACTATAACAAGGAGTCTCTAAATTTGGTTTACTACCCATATTCAAATTTACCTTCAAAAATATACTTTTAGACTCATCCATTTGGTCTTCTTCTTGAGGCTCTTGACCTTCAACTTCTTTATAATCACTTACATCCTCAACATGTACTCTCCTTCTTTGTGCTATCTTTATTACATCCAATTTGGATGTAATAACTCTCAACATATCAACCATATCAATATTTCTAAGTACCCTTACTCTTCCTTTATGCACCATTTCTTCTCCTTACTATGCTTTGATACCAAATGGTGTAGTCTAGATGAGGGGATCTAATAAAAGACAACATATTTTTGTATCCTGAATATCTCATAAATTCACAAACCAGAAAATTAGCAATAGCAAAATACCCACATAAAAAATTCTAGGAGATGTTGCAATCAACACATTTGAAAAAAGCTCTTCAATTTACCTGAATATGTCTCAAATGGTTACAAAATCATCTTTATAAAGATCCAATAAAATGTTATAAAATCATATCCGAATAAAATATTATAAAATTAGATCTATATAAAATATAATTTCTTGACATTCATTGCAAGTTGGATAAAATGTTATAAAATTATATCCAAATAAAATATTATAAAAACAAATCCAGATAAAATATTATTTTTTCAACATGCATTATAATTATGACAAAATATTATAAAATTAGATCTGGAGAAATTTACAATTCGAATAAACTTAGAAAATTTTAGTTGTTAAATTCTCTTTTATTTTAGCAATGCAATTTTGCTTGTTAACCTAGATGCTCTTGCATCAAAATATCATATAAGAAAAATAAAAAGGAAATGAATAGATAAAATATAAAGAATTATATTATGAGAGAAAAGAAGAGAAAAGATTAATTTGTGTGTGTGTGTGTTGAGAGAGAGAGATAGAGAGAGAACAATACGATTCTAATTACTATCCATAACAATATTAAGAAAATAGAACAATTAGAAATATGAGGTAGGGTTACATTAGAATAAAATTTACAAATATCATTTTATTCATCATATTGAAAATGATATTATATCATCCTTACATGTCAATATTCCATTAATAAATATCAATACAATATGCTAATTGAACATAACTATCAACATGTACAACATGCATCATAACAAATGAGGAATGTATGCTCTCATATTGAAGTAATGGATTCTAATCATTATGTGTGAAATCAGAGGCAAAGCCAAAATGAAAAGCTATATATAATGGAATAGATAAATAGTTATAGAAGAAAATATAATGAGAGAATATAATGCATTAATAGGAGAAAATAGAAAGAAATCATGCATTGAGATAAAGAAGAAACAATAGAAATTTCAACATCATCCAAAATGATATTCATAAAATAGAACAATTGCAAATTCATGAGGTAAGGTCTTATTATATAGAAATCAACAATATTATTCTTGCTCATCCTACAGAAAATTATATTAAAAAATGTATCTTAATTATTTTGTGTGACAATCCAAGTTTGACTCACCAGTTGTAACAACCCAAACTAGTTTACTGGTTCAACAAGGTAAGAATTTTGAGTTATTAAACTTTAGTGAGCACCCAATTTTTAATTGGTATAAGGTATAGGTAGCCACTTTTGGATTATGGTCATTGAAGTCGATCCCAAGTGGACAGGATTGGCCAAATCCCAAAAAATGTGCCTTTAGTGTATCCTTCTTCCTCACCCTCTAACCTAGTATGAGATAATAAAACCATGAATTAGGGTTATCCTCTAAGGCCCATAATAATTATATGGGGAATGCTTTATTTCTTGATATTAACTTAATATCTCAAACTTAGATACAATATTTTTTTAGCATGTATGCCTAATGCTTAGTTGATATCCACTACTTTGGAGTCAACTAAGGCCATGACACTCTCTTGGCTTTGGTCCTAGTTTCACTTGCCAATTTATGAGTAAACAACGAGTTATCCCATTCCAACCATCATAGATTTATCTAGCTCTATTTTTCTACTATATTTATTCCTACTTATAAATTGACCAAGGAACCATCACTATACCGCTTGCTCAATTGCCTGAGGGGTGTCCCATACCATCCATCCTTACCTACTCATCCTAGCCTATCTCACCAAAGCGGTAATTCTTGATTTTTAGTTGTTACCTACGTGTAACCACTGATATTGAGCATTTAATTCCTTAGTTGTTTATCCTTCTTGATAACCCCAACCATAAATAGATAGGTTTGACTTGGGACCATTAGGATGTTTAAACTGGAATGATTTCCATTTGATCCTAGAATTTGTTTTTCTTTGGTTTGGCCTTAGGATTTTCCTTTACACAAGAAAGGTTAGAAGATATTTCTACCTAACAAATATTCTACCTTTAAGAAGTGGCTCAAGTCTAAAATCTTGTATTTTTCTCCTTTTCACAAGGTGACTAAGAATCTTTCACAACTTTCTATCTATGAATTTTATAATATTTTCCTATAATCGCATAGTTAAAACTCCTTTTAACTAAACTAATTATTTCTGTGGAAATAATAATTTTTCTTTCACACATATGACTATATTTCAATAAATAGAACTTAATTTACTTTTCTAAGAATATAAAAGCGTAACCAAACTAAACTTCATTTAATTTTCCTTTTCCTTTCACATAGATGACTATATATTTTAATAAATCAAACTTCATTTACTTTTCTAAGAAGATAAAAGCAAAACCAATAAAAGTTTATGAGGTAACTTTCGGTTATGAAAATTATTTTAATGAATAAAGCATTTTGTTGAAGATGAAATATTAACAATAAGAAGTAATTTAACCAATAAAAACATAACATAATTTATAATATTTTACAATTAAATAAAACAATAATTATAACATAATGTAACCATATTTCATTCACATTTTCAAATATGCACTGAAATAAAACTTATTTGTAGAAAATATCCTATTTACATTATCAAGGAGTCAAGTTAGCACAAGTGGATTCAATCTTGCTTAATATGATTTAGGATTAAATAGTTTCTCTTTTGATAATAAATAAATGAATCATGATATTGTTGCAACACTAATTTATAGTCCATTATTTCATTTTAATTTGAAAAAGTGAAAAGGAATAGACAAGCTTTGTTATCCTTGTAGCTTCGTATTGGTCTCACCATCGCGTGAGCTTAAAACCTTTTTCTTAGGTAGCATCTCATAGATTTACCAAAGGCTTGTTCTCTTGGGATCAAAATATCTCCATGGATAGATGCATCTAATAATGAATGCAACCACTAACAAACTAAAAATTAATGCATCAACTATCATTCTTATTTATTAACCCAACATCAAATTAATAGCTAAATAGTCAAAGAATATTTTCTTGGAAAATAGAGGTTTTAATTATAAAAACTAGATAGGTGGCAACTAACTTAAATAGTTTACTACTTAAACATAATTTTTTTGGTAGAAGCGATGAAACCAATTTACTTACAAATGTACAAAATTATACTTCGATCGAACACCATTACCTAATCACTAAAGTAGATGAAAATAGGCTTAACGTTATCTTAAAGAAATTAGTTCTTTCATAGTCTCAAAAGGGTTTGCTAATTAAGAAGAGCTTGGTCATTATAATAGTCATGACACAACTTAGAATATGATACAAAACTTTACAAGTTTTAATATTTAGGGAAGGAATACAAATCAAAAGAGTAATTTATCAAACACGTTTCAATTAAACTTCCCTATCCAACTTTCATTCCCTAACAAAAACATTTTAGAGAGTGACATAATTGAAAGCACGATGCTATCAAACCCAAGTGCTCTTTGAACTCTTGCCTAGATTGAACTATTGTCACACAATAACAAAACCGGTAAAACTCATACTTAACAGAAGGATAATATAACATAGCTTTACTCATTTTACAATAATTTAGTGACTCAGTTATTTAATATTATAGGTGGACATAACTTAAAATAATGGTCCTTAACATTCATCATATACAATTTTCCTATGCCCAACGACCATTAGAGAAAAGATAAGAATAGTTCCTATTTTCATATTAGCTCTAATTTTTCTTAAAAAAAAGAGAGGACTTTACTACAACACTCAGGATATAATTAGAAATCCTAGCCTCTATAAAATTGAGATTTTTGAAAAGGATAATAGGCTATAGGAATGTTCTCAAGCTAAAATGCTCCTTTAAATAGTCAACTGAGGGTAAGGCTATAAATAAATACATATGCAGAGACACACAGGGTATCATTTTTCCAGTATAGCAAAATGGAAGAACTCAATTGTAATTTAAACTAAATATTTCATAATCAAAACATGAATAGGCAATTAAATCCAACTACATAATAGTGAATCTACCTTGTCTATTCAAAAATGAAGGAACTGACTTGGAATTTTTCCTTGTTCAAAGTTGGTTGTCTTACCTATTTTCCTTCATTATTTCCAAATCCCCATTCTCCTTTATTTATTTTTCATTATATAAAGAACACCAGGATATTTGAGCTTAAAAAATGGTTAAGCAATCATACGTCCAAACTTCCCTCTATTAACTTGCCAGATGGTGATTTTACATTATGACATGGAATTACCAATTTAAGTAGGAGGTACTTAATCTTAATATTATATATTTTATTTTTATTGGAACCAACAATTATATTCAATAAAAATAAAAGAGGTTATAGTAAAAAGGGAGCTAGAAAGATCACAACTTGGGGTTCAAGGTCACCTATATGATCAAAAATGGAACAAATCCATAAAAATGTGAATAAACAACATAACTAAGCATAGAAAAATAAACTAGAGTAAAAAAAACCCTAAATTGTAAAACTATAACTCTAGGTACCAAGTAGACTTATTGCTCCATCATCCTACGTTTTTTCAAAGCCAATACCCCAAAGTTGATGAAATTTTTGGGTTGGATGGATGAAAATATTTTTTGAGTAGACTGTCTTCATCTTATTTCTCCTATTGAGGACTACGAGAATGCCAAAACTGCACAAAAAAGGGGATATATTTATATTTTGCTTACTCTGTAGGAACTATCAATTCCATTTATGATGGCTCTACATCTAGTGGTATGTCCTCATCTTTGCTAAGATACTCCAACACTTTGTAGCTATTGGATGAATTAGGAACATAACTACCCCACTAAACATTGATCATGTGAAGTCGCTTCTCGAGAGCTGCATCTTCTGTAGATCCCCTTCTTGGGTTCTGGGAGCACCTTACGCTAGTCATGGGGAATGTACTAAAGGACTATCTAGGTGGGAAGACTATGAATAAAATGCTATTGAAGTCCTCAGGGTTTGAATCTATTGAGATTGAGGAGCCTCATTGTTGGTAGTTTCAACTAGGGGACTAACTTTTTCCTTTTCATACCCTTTTTCTATCGGCTTTGAGACATGTGCCAACTTGGACTATGTACCTTTAGAAGTAGCCAAATATGCATTTTTATGCCCTCCTAGAGTCATCCAATCATCCTCCTAAGGTTGATAAGTGGGCACACTCAGTATGGTGGGGATTTGCTTATCCTTGTTATGCGGTATCAAGGGACAATATTTGATCTTGTGTGCTAAGAAATGGCACCAAAAATATGTGTTGGGAAAATTAATGTAGAGGACCTACTAGGATAGCATAGTGTCACAAACTTGTATGTCAATAGTATCCTTGAGATCTTAAGAAATATCAATCTCAATGCAAACACGTTTTTAAGGGCATGTATTAAAACATTTGTTCATCTCCACCAAAATGACATACCCTAGAGGGGCTGCTATACGATTTAGAAATGGCCACAAAGGTATACGGAGTCTTGGAAATTCCACCCACATAGGGACTTTGGTAGATATTTCCTTAGAAACATAAAATTCATGGGTCCAAGGAGAAAAAACAAGTAGAGAGCTTCTCATGTACTAGGGGCCATGCTCGTAAATCTCCTTAGCAAGGGTTGTTTTCACAAAGAAAAATAAAAAAAGCCCTTTGAAAGGTTTTGAACCATAGTTAACTTGACTCCATGAGGAGTCCAAGCTGTGTTAACCTAGACCCTAAGGGAAGAATCATTAGAGATGCATCCAAAAAATACCCAACAAGGGTGAATAATTCTAAATAGTAACATGCAAAATCAAATTCAGGTAATGGAAGAATTACATCAGGAGAATGAGGGTTACCTTGTGGATCGTTCTCAACACAAACCTGCACAGTTGGTTGAGAGAATCCATTATCACATGCATTCCCTTCTACAACACCAATGCTATGCACTAGTTTGCCAAGGTTAGGGATCATATTGATACTCAAAATCCTAGCCTTACATCACAAATCCTAAAACTTTTTTTCTTCTCCTTTCATATTTATTTATATTATTTTTTATTTATATTATCGTTATTATTATTTTATTTTATTATTATTATATATATGATGTTAATCAAATAAATGTACAAATTTAACTAGAATGCAATTTTTTGATTTGGTATAAGAAGGGGTTTTGGAAGGGTCCCCAAACCTTTTACATAGGTTTTTTGGGAGGGTCCTCCAACCTTTACAAAACCACAAAGATATTTAAAACACACCAAAGAATATCACAAATGGGACTGCATCCCTAAGAGGAAACTGAAGTAACATCCAATAAATATTGATCCAACATCTGAGATAGTCAGATCCTATAGATCCAAAATAGCTAACATTCCTATCTAAACTTCAAAATTTAAAATCAGGCTTGGAAAGGAACTTCCTTCCCAAGCCACCATGGGAGAAGTAAATCTAGAAAATGGGACAACCATCCATGCCATCTAATGATAATTTATTTTACACATTTAAACAAAGCGCTTAATTTATAAAAATTCTACCGAGACATCATAAAAGCTCAAAAAAACAAGAATAAAAATATTAGACCTTCTTGCCAAGGACAAGAATCCTAATCTTGGAAACTTAGATCTCCACCAACAAGTACCCAACACCTTCAGTAATCATTCCAACAACAAAAAACTAGAATCCTACCCAAATATGGGGTTTTGAAAGGCTCCCCAAACCTTAAAAAAAAGGGTTTTGAAAGGATCCCCGAACCTTAAACAAGGGGGTTTTGGAAGAATCCTCAAACCTTTTTTAAGCAGGGTTTTGAAAGGCTTCTAAAACCTTAAAAAAATTTCAAGCCTTAAGTAGACGAACACAAGGTTTTGGAAATTTCTCCAAACTTCACATGGAGTGTTTTGGAAGGGTCTCCAAACCATTACAAATAGGGTTTTGAAAGGATCCTAAAACCTTGTACAAGTGAATTGGGCCTCAAGCAAAGGACCACTAGGTTTTTCTAGGCTCCACAAGCATAGAAAAATACTGGTATAGAAATAACAACCATTTCCTATCCAAATAGAACCAAGAGCACTAAAATGATTCAAAAATCAAATTCCCACTCAAATACTAAAAGTGAAATGAAAAATCAAGGCTCCCAAAACCTTCTATAAATGGATCAGGCCTATATAAAATGACCATAAGGTTTTGGAAGGCTCCCCAAACCCAAAATATGCTAGGATATTAGAATCCAAAAGAACCAAAAGACCCACATCTCAGGGTAAATAGGACACATTTTCATTGAAAATTAGATTTAAAATTTGGAAACTCCCTCCTAGTCCAAATGGAAAAAAATTACAAATAGAACAAATAGGAAACAACCACTTCTTGCTCAGATTTAAAACTAGAAAAAAAATTCCCTCCTAAAAATAAAACCCGATAGACCACCAAAAAAACCAAAAATCATGAGGAAAAACTTGCCAAGGCCTTTCAAAGAAAAATAGACAACTAGATGATACTCGATATCACCTACAACTTCTCCAAAATGGATCTAGGAATAAATTGTACCCCAACGGAGTAAACATCCAATGAAAATAGATCTAAAATATAAGATCCATTCAAGAAATGAGAATAGACCCCCAAAATAGGGTATGAGGAAAGAGGCAAGGCCCCCTAATAGAAATATTTTAGCATTAGGACCAACACCCATCCACCAAGTCAAAAAAGCATAACCACATCCCACTATCCAACAAATCATGCACCACTACATAAAATAAGAATAGCATCCCAACATCCACATCCAACAACCAACAAATATTAAAGGTTTAGAGCTCCCCGCTCCTCGCTACCCTGGGGAGCTGGTCTTAATTTACTAGAATACAATTTTAAACCATATATATATTCATATATATATATATATATATATATATATATATATATTTATACCTCCAACATTTCTTCTTAAATAGGCAATCTGATGACAATAAAATATTGTTATTTATCTGTTAATAATAGCTCCCATGCTCCATGGCACTTTCCTTGCCATTGGAGGATTTTAAAATATATGCAACCATTCACATGTGCAACATACATTCATAATGCATCTACATGAATGCATCCATATGGGCTTCCATGTACCCATGAGCCACTAGTGAATATTTCACTACCAGGGCTATTTTTTTCAATGAGTTTACATAGGTTTTTATTTGGGGTCTTGGTCCCCTCATATTGAGTGGGGTTTGAACCTTTGAAAATTTTTAAGTTTATATAGGTTTTTATGAGGGGTCCCAGTCCCCTCATACTAAGTGGGGTTTGAACCTTGAACTACTGCTAGGGCTATTTTTCCCTCTGGCTAATAGTGAATATTTCATTGTAGGTGAAATTTTTCATCCACCATCATTTCCTATTTTATCTTTTGATGACTTGCCTCTGCAACACAAAATTCATCAACAACACCAGGTCCAAAATATTAAAGCATAAAATAAAAATCAAAATTCTTTATATTAGCAACCAAAAGATTCATTCTGGGGAGGGTCATGAAATTATTTCTCCCTTAAAGTAAACACAGTCCCTTGTGCTTTCAATGCATGCCTATACAATCCACAATATATACATATATATATTCAAAAATAAAAATAAAATGATTTTCATAACATTTACATTTTCCCATGTGGTGCTTTTTTCTGAGTATTGGTCCCATTGGACCATAAACTGATCTAAATTTGTTTTTCTTAATTGTTTTGTTTATAATCCCAGTATCTAAACTGGATGCACTTCAATTGCGAGAATATTCACCATCTACAATTTTGACACATTCTAAAAATGAGACGGATTAGCAATATACTTCCTATGTTAGGATACATGGAAGGTGTCATGAGTTTTTGACAAGTTGAGTGGTAAAGCAATATTATAGGTGATAGGACTGATCTTACCTATGATTTCAAAGGGATATACAAATTTGGGGTCTAGTTTTGTGGACTTAATGGAACTTTTATTAGGTCTCACTCTTATGAAGACTATCTCCCACAAAAAATTACCTTGGTGACCTCTTTAAATATACATAGCTCTTTTGTCAGTCATAGGCTTCCTTGAGTTGGCGAATTATTTTTAATTGCTCCTCCATATGCTTTAAATTTTCAAGTTTAATCACTACCCGATCTTTCGAATTATCCCAAGATAGAAGTGTTTTGTATTTTCTCCCATATAGGGCCTCAAATGGAGCCATACCCAAGGAGACATGATGGCTATTATTATAAGCATATTCAACCAAATAGAAGTAGTCCTCCCATTTGGTTTTATGGTCCATATAATACATACATAGTACCCCTTCAAGGATTTGATTAACTTTTTTAGTCTGGTCATCTATTTTTAGATGATATGCAAAACTAATATTTAATTTTTTACCCAAGGCTCAATACAATGCTTGCCAAAATTTTGATGTGAATATAGAATCTCTATCAAAAATAATAGTTTTAGGAAACCCATGCAACTGAACTATTTCTCTGGAAAATTTACAAGCAATGATAGGTGCATCAAATTTGACATTTCTAGGTATAAAGTGGGCAACTTTGGTTAATTTATCTACCACCACAACTATAGCATCATGCTAAAATCTATTTTTTGATAGACCAACAATGAAATCCATGGAAATGACTTACCATTTTTGGATAGGAATATCATGCACGTAAAGACTTCTTATTGGATGCAAATTTTTGACCTTTACCTTTTGAAATTTGAGGCACCTAGCCACAAAGTGATTGATATCTTATTTTATTCCTGGCTAGTAAAAAGTATTCCTTAAGTTCTCTTGCATTTTAGCACCACTTGGGTGAGCGGAGTAAGGAGTACAATGAGCCTCATATAGAATAATATTTCTTAATCCCCACTTTCAAAATAATCAACCTATACCTAAAACATAATAGGTCATCCCTAATTACAAAATCCTTATCCTTGTTAGGTTCATACTCAACCCTTGCTCAACATTTGGTACAATAACCATCTCTTTGCTGATGCTCTTTGACTCGATCAATTAAGTCAATATGACATTGAGACATAGTGGTTATGTGTCATCTTCTACTCAAGGCATCTACTATCTTATTTTCCTTACCCTTAATGTATTCAATACCAAATTCATATTCAGCCAAGAATTCCATCCATAAATGTTTTCTTGCATTTATAAAAGGTTGTGTAAAAATATATCTTAGACTCTAATGTTCTTTTTTTAGCTCAACCCAGTAAATAATACCTCCAAATTTTGAGTGCATGGACAATAAAAACCAGTTCCAAGTCATGGGTGGTATAATTTATCTCATGCTTTTTAATTTTTCAAGATTCATAGGCAATGATTGCCTCGTCTTGAGTTAATACTCCTCATAAGCCTTCAATAGAAGAATCGGTGCATATCATAAATCTTCTTGAAGGATCAGGTATTTTGAGTATCAGGGTAGTAGTCAAATTTTCTTTCAAAACATTGAAGGTATCTTCACACTGATTTTTCTATTTTAATACCTTCCCCTTACTTTATAGTTTTGTAATGGGTGGGTAATTTTTGAGAAGTTTCTTACAAATCGCATATAGTATCTTGTCATTCCCATAAAACTATGCACTTCAGTTACACTAGTGGGTGTAGTCTAGTTGATGATAGCTTCAATTTTATTAGGATATACAACAATCCCATATGCAAAAATAGCATGCCCAAACTATTGTACTTGTGAAGTATAAAATTCACATTTTGATAATTTTATAAAAAGTTGATTCCTTCCTAGAACTTCAAGCACAATTTTCATGTGTTGATTATGCTCCTCTTTAGTTCATGAATAAATCAATATATCATATAAAAATATAAGTACAAAGTGATCTAGCTATTCCTAAAAGATACTATTTATCAGGTTCATAAAGGTGGTTAGGGTATTTTTCAATCCAAAAGGTTTGACTGTGAATTCATAATACCCATATATTGTTCTAAAAGCAGTTTTATGAGAGTCATTTTCTCAAATTCTTAACTGATGATATCTCGATATGAGGTTAATTTTTGAGAAAATTGTAGCTTCCCTTAGTTGATCAAATAAATCATCAACTCATGGTAAGGAATATCTATTTTTTATGGTGACTTTGTTGAGCATTTGAAAATTGATACATAACCATAAGGAGCCATATTTCATTTTCATAAGTAGAATAGGGGCACCCCATGGTGATACACTAGGTTTAATTAGTCCCTTCTCCAATAAATATTGAAGCTATATTTTTAACTCATGTAACTTAATTAGGATCATACCATATAGATACCTGGTGATAGGCTCAAACCCAAGTAAAATTTCTATGGGGAAATCTAATTCTCGTTGAGGCAAAATATCCAATAAGTCTTTAGAAAATACATCTCTAAATTTGTTTAGAATAGGATATTTTTGAGAAATGTTTAAATTGGCTTCAGTATCTTCCCTTTTATTAATTTTGACTACATATACTATCCCACCACTTTTTATTACCCTTTTTATTTGTAGATCAAAAAGCAAATGTGGCTGGAAAGAGCCGTAATCATAATAGATTTTGATCCATTGATTAGATTCATAAGTGAATTCTACCCATATCTCTTCAAATTAAATTAAGGCATTGTGGGCTCTTAGCCAATCCATTATGACTATAAAATTTTAAGACATGTAATGGGGCTACATATAGGTGCTAATTGTTATTACCCTTAGGTAGGGTTATGTGGGGGTCAAATAGACATTGGTTAATAGAATAGGTTTTTCCTAACCCATATTCTACCTTCCCCCCAATTGCCAAAGATATAGGCCTTTCTGGTATATCTATTATTATGCTAGTGGAAATAAAACTATCTTTTGTTCCACTATCAATCAAAATATGCACATTTTTATTAAACAATTTACCTTTCAAAATAAAATGCATAGCCTACCCATCTAGGGTAGAATTACCTATTTTTGCATAGATGTGATGGGGTTTTCATTTTGGAGATTTATTATGATTTTCTCTTTGAGGGTATTTATTTGCAAAATTAGGACCTCCGCATACATAACAACCTAATTTTGGTGCCTTGTCATCTTCTTTGTTTCCTTTGATTTTGTTTACTAGTGTTGTCCTAACATTTGTTACCTAGAAAGGGGGTCTTTGGTCATTTCGTCCTAAATAGTTCTTCGTATCTCTATCATTATGAGATTTATTATTATTTATGATTTCAGCCTTAGGTTTTTCTTTCAATACTCCTCTAATATTTTTATTTTATTCCTTGTCCCATTTCCCAAAATTGACCATTTTCAGGGAACAAATGTTAGGACAACACTAGTAAACAAAATCGAAGGAAACAAAGGAGATTACAGGACACCAATTAACACTTTTTCTTTTTCTAAGTTCCTCTTTCTCTTTCTCTATTATTTTTTTTTATAATTGAAGTAGGCTCTTTTGGTTCATTGATTGGTATCTTTTTGATGAGCTAAGTCATATGATTTTTATAAGTTATTAAAACTAAGAAAGTTAATTATTATTTTGATTTTGGGATGGACTCATAGGATGAATTTGTGTAATTTTAACTGCTCATTATCCTCATATTTTGGAACATACTTTAGTAGTTTAACAAAATTTTGGTAGTAATCCTCAAAAAACAAGGATTCTTACTGTAAGGTAAAGAATTCTTCAAACTTTTCTACATAAAACTGCTTGATCAAGAATCTTTAAACTCCTCTACAAACTTCTCCCATTTTATATCAAAGGCTTGGATTTTATTTCCTTATTTATATGTATGCCACCATTCCAATGTTGTCTCTACTAAGTGGAGGGTATCCCAAGTAGTTTGACACTCAGATGATAAGGTCTTCATAGAGAAATATATTTCTATTTCTCTTAATCATATTTTTGCAACATCCTCACCTTATTTCCCATTAAATTTAGAAATGAAATCTAGCAAGAAAATAGGGCTAGATTGATCTACAATGGTTGGAATGTGATAACTCATCATTTACTAATAAATTGACAAGTGAGACCAAGACCAGAGCTAGGAGAGTTTCATGGCCTTAGTTGACTCTAGAGTAGTGGATATCAACTAAGCACTAGGTATTTGCAACCCAACTCGAGAGCATTTTTTTTATTTTATCATAACATGTCTATCATTAAAGTAAAGTTCATAATAAAATATGTTTGAACCAACATCAATCAAGGTAGTAAGTAACCAAGAGAATTACAACATGATCAGTGTCAACTCTTGTGATAGGAGTGACCAACTCCTATCTAACCTTATGTTCCTTCATGATGTTGATTAAATTCCTTTATTTAATTCTTTCTATCTCTCCTTTCATTAGGAAGTTTAATTACTTATCTAATTGAATATAATTTTAATTTTACTTCCTATTTGATTTAGCATTCTATTCTTTTGCAGTGGAATACCATGCATGTATTATTAAACTTGAATCTGAGTATAAACCATTACATCATATTAAAAGAGCCATTCATTGGAAAAGCAAGTGAAACATCCATTATTAAATCTAATAAACCTCAAGTGCAAATATAATTCATTCTTACTTATTGAACATTGCTTATTAACAAAAAATCATATAACCTTTAGTAATCCTCTTATGAAAATGTAAATGCATTATCTCATTGGAAAGTAAATAACATTTAAATTCCATCTCATGCAACATCCACAATCTATCTAATTAACATCATAATAGAAAGTAAATATAACATCCATGTATAACATCAGTTGCAAACCACAAAATAGATATACACAACATATATCCTCAAAAAATCCCAATGGAAAAAAACCCAACCTCAAAATATGCATCCTCATATTTCATTAATCATTTTGTCCCAATTTACATGATATAAAGAATCCTAACGATTCTTTTTGACCCATCATTAAATAAAAACTTGATTAAAATATCTGAATAATGCTCCATATAAGACATGTTGGGACTGAATTGGAGTTTAGAGAAATTCAATATTACTATTCCCTTGTCCACATGGTTGTGGTCATAATTTACATCATGTTAACCCTTAGGTTACCCGTCATAGGTTGTTTTATCTAAATTATTGACATTGTGGCGTTTACGGTCTGCCATGTTTGTAGCACAGTCTTTGGTTGTGGTAAAACTTCATCCCTCATGTACCCTACAGGGGCATGTGGGAGCCCTTATAGGAAAGTACCACCATATAGGTTCTAGACCACGGGTGGGGTGGTCATGACAAGCTCACGCTAGCCGCCCAATCATGAAATACTAGATCACTTGCAAATTAATTGCTAGCTGGTTGAACTCTCAGCCCATATGGTTATATTGGGAGACTTTGACCCAGGTACGAGTGATTAAGTTGATCGATTAATAAAATGAGATTGGTTGGTCGTATATATGTGTAAATAAAACTCTTTTTTTGAGTCGAATAAACCTAGTGAATGAAAAATGGTTAAAGTGATTAAGTTTAGATAAAACTCTTTTTCTTGAGTCAAATAAACCTAGTGAATGAAATAATGGTTTAAGAGATTAATTTTGGATAAAACTCTTTTTCTTTAGTTGAATAAACCTAGTGAATGAAAAATTGGTTTACTTTTAAGAAAAAGAAACTTGAAGAAAACCTAGTTATAATGTAACCAATAACCTAAAATGCAAATTGGTAAAAATTTGGTAAAGATTATTATTTGGAACCAATCAAGACAAAATTGGTAGAAACCATGTAGTAATATTTTAGTTATTTGTCAAACAATTTGAGACTAAATTTGTAGATTTTGTAGTATAATTTGGTAGAATGATTGTGAAACAAAAAGGCAATAATATTGATATTTAATTTAGACGGGATCATGGTGGAAATTTGTGTAAACCATGGAAATATCTTGCTAAAAGACTTGAGACAAAGTTTGGAAGGAGACTTGTATAGGTAATAGTATTGTTGATAGACTATATAATACCTTATTAAGAACTATAGTTTAACTTTAATGAAAGATTGGTTAATAAAATTTATTCTCTAATATTGTATATCTATAGTGTTTTCCTAAAACAAATTAAGGACCAAGTTTAAAAATTTATAGTGTAATCTTGTCAGTAGATTACAAGGAAAATTATAGCTAAAATTGAGTAATCTTAGTGTTAGATTGCAAGACAATTTGTAGCTAAATTTGGGAAACTATAGTATGATCTTGTTGATAGATCTTGAGATAACTTGGTAGCTAGATTTATGGAAAACTATAGACTACAAGATAAATTAGTAAACATATTTGTGAAGGAACTATAGTGTGACCATAATGATGGATTGTAGAGCAAATCTGGTATATGATCTTGTAGTAGATTATGAATAAACCTTTGGAATGATTTGTAGATCTACAATTGAATCCATTTGTTTAAATGTTATTTTTGGGTGAAAGAATTATGAGTTATTGTGAAAGTATTGTCTATTTCATGTGTGAAAAGTGAATCATTTCATGAATAAATTTATGGGATTATCTTTGAAAATGTTTGGCAAAAGTTGGTTGTAATAATGTTTGTTTCAAAGGCATATCTTTGTGGAAAATGATATGAGATGAAAATGTGATTTTCAGTCTTAGGAAAGTATGGGATTTCCTTCCTTTGAATTTTGGGAATGTTTTAGACAAATACATTAGGAGGAATATATTGTGGTTAGATGCATTCAATTGGAAATTTTTTACATGCTATTGCTTGCCTAGAATGCATTTTCATATACATGTAATGGATTGTCCTGATCCTGAAATACCTACAACTTAGTACTGGTGGCTTGAATGGATTCAAGCAAAGATTGGACCTATTCAAATTCTATTGAATATGTATATATGTTGTAACAAGTCCTCTTTAATGCAAGGCCTCCATTATTGTAAAATATCTCTATTGAGAATGATTTTGAAATTTGATTGTATCACTCTTTAAGAGGATTTGTAAACAATATAATTCTTGACTTCAAGCAATTATGGAGAAAGATGAAAATTATGGCATGGCATGAATTTATCATATGATAGGTCTTAGATATTTGAATTCTAATTAAAAATTATTTCTAGATGACATAGAGTAACCCTAAATAAAAAGAATGGATAAATCATGCATGACATTTAGAGATGTATCTCTAGTGATTAAAGATGAGAATGATCATAAGGGAGAATTTTGAAAGTTATCTTATTTCATGGAGATTATAGTTGAACAAAGAAAGTAAGGTATAATGGTAGACATTAAAAATTCTATGAGGGTTTGTGTGATAACCCCCTTACCTACCCATTGTTGATATGGGGAGAGTTAAGCATTGCAATGATTGTTGTTCTATCCTTAAGGAAGAACAACTTAATCTTCAAGACATACACCTAATGTACAGGTTGAAAGAGACCTAACATAAGGAATAGCTTAATGTTGATTTAAGCTAGTAGAGAAAACGATGTTCCTATTTTAGATAGGAGAATTCCCAATTGCAAGGTAAAGAAACTTACCTGTAGGTCATTATAGGAGTTGGCCACTCCTATCCATAGGATAGTTACTAACCATGTTGATTCCCTGTGACGTGCAACCTTGGACTTAATTTAATATTCATCTATAAGAGAACCACATGGAGATTTTTCTTAATCACTTATGGATCACTAGCAATTATAAGGATATAATAAGTACAAAAAAAAATTCTCCCTAATATTGGTTGGTTTTGATAAGAATGTTACACACTATTTAGTAGATAGTTTTTGACCAATAGGAAATGGAGTACTCATAGGTTTACTATCATGCATCCTAAACCTCTGTAGTATCAATTCAATATAATTCCTTTGATTGACCCACAATTTCCTATTTGCATGATCCCTTATGATTTCCATATCTAGAATAAATTTTGCAGCACCATGATCCTTCATGTCAAATTGAGAAAATAATCGAGATATGAATGAACTAATCATATTTTTAATGTTACCAATTAACAACATTTCATCCACATACAAAACAATGATAACAAAATTTTCACCTTCTTTAAAATACACACAAGGATCTGCTTTACTTCTATTAAGCCCAAATGCCAAAACAAATCTATCAAATTACTGATTCAACATTATTGGTGATTGCTTCAAGCCATAAAGGGAATTTGTTAGCTTGCATACAAAGTCCTCCTTACCTATTACCTTAAAGCATTTTGGTTGTGCCATATATATTTCTTCCTCAAGTTTACCATACAAAAATGTTGTCTTTACATCCATATATTCTATTTCAAGATCAAAAGCAACAACAATAACTAATAAAAATCTAATAGAAGTTAATTTAGCCACAAGAGAAACAATATCACCAAAGTCAATTCCCTCAACTTGATAAAATTCCTTTGTTACCAAGTGAGATTTATACTTCTCCAATTTTCCTTCTACATTGTACTTCTTAAATAGTCATTTACATCCAACAAGTTTTCTTTTAGGAGGTAATTTCACCAAGTCCCATGTTTAATTTTTATCTAAGGACTCCATTTCCTCCTCCATAGCCTTTTTCCAAGACTTATTTTCACTTGAATCAAGTGCCTCATTTATAGTCTTAGGATATTCATCAATAACTTATGAAGCTGATAAAGTAAATACAAAACAAAAATTAGGAGGACTATACCTTTATGGTATTCTTATTAACTCAATTTAATATTCTCAAAACTAGAGTTTATGGTTCTATATTTTTAGCTTCCTTCTCCTCTTCTGAATTTTCCTCTTCCAAATATCTCTCTAATTCATCTTCTATAGTAGCATCCAATTTAGACATAGGTTCCTCCCATTCTAGTGTAACTTGAACTTGTTCAGGTTCTTTATTTGGTTGTAGTTCCTATTTAGGGACCCATTTTGTTTCTCTAAATATTACATTACAACTGTAAACAATCTTTCGTATTTTTGGGTTTCACAACTTATATACTTTAATATCGATATTATAACCCAAAAATATACATTTTGCTGATTTATAGTCCAGCTTAGTCCTTTTATATTTTGGAATATACATGTAAGAATCACAACCAAAAAAACTTTAAACATTAGAAAGAGGGTTTCTTAACAATCCATACTTCTTGTGGAGTTTTTTTGACCAAAGCTGAGGTAGGAGATCTATTGATGAGATTACATGTAAATGTTACTAATTCTACCTAGAATTTACTTTCTAACCCTGCACCACTTAGCATACTTCTAACCATATCCATCAATGTTCTATTTTTCTATTCTGCAACTCCATTTTATTGTGAAGTATACAAAGTAGTTTTCTACCTTTCTATTCCATAGTCCTTACAAAATTGCTCAAATGCATTTGAGAAATATTCACCACCATTATCACCTATAAAAACCTTTATCTTCTTCTCTATATGGTTTTATACAAGAGCCTTAAACTATTTAAATTTATTGAAAACTTTAGATTTATTTCATAGAAAATATACCCAGGTCTTCCTTGAAAAGTCATCTATAAAAGTAACATAATACATAGATTTTCCTAGTGATGAAACTTTAGCAGGTCCAAACACATCACTATGAACTAAATGCAGAATCCCTTCTGATCTTGTAGCACTACTAGGAAACTTAACTTGAGTTTGCTTTCCAAATATACAATGCTCACATAAATTAAAATCTAATGGGCAATCAAAAATTCCTTCAACCATACCTTTCATTTTTAATGCTTGAATACCTCTCTCTCCAATATGCCCCATGCGCTAATGCCACAACATTTTCTTTTTTGTAGGAATACTAGGAACTAGATTTGCAATATTATTTTCCCCAGAAACCATAGATCTATTGCAACCAACACTTACAATGCTTACCTCAAGCTTGAACAATGTTCTTGCATCAATTCCTGTTGCAAACACCAATGACCCATGATCCATCCTGCAACTATCCTTATTAAATGCCACATTTAGACTACATCATTCATCTTACTTATTGATATCAAGTTTCTTGCCAAATCTAGAATGTGTAAAACACCAAGAAGCGTTTTAATTATTTCATATTTGAACCTCAACTTGACTCTTCCTCGATCTATGATTTTACATGTCGATTTGTCTCCCAAAAAGACTTCACCTTCATTGATATTTTTTCATATTCATTGAACCACTCCTTATGGGGAGTCATACAAAAAGAGGTTTTTGAGTCAATCAACTATGAATCATGGTGTTTAATTGAGCATGAGGTGCCTAAGAATAGATCCCTCGAATCTTCATCCGTGGTCTTTATTTCTACAAAAAGAGCTTCATAAGATGACTTACTATTTTTACCCATTTCAGATTTGTAGTCCCTTTTATAATACCCCATTTTACCATATTTCCAACATTTTCTCTTATTTGGAGTAACATATTTACCCCTTGATGTTGATTTCTGTCACATAATTTCTTTTTACTTCTTTCTTGAGAATGACCTCTTATGTACAAGGTATCCTTCTGATGACAATCCTCAATATATTTTTACCTTATTTATTCTGATAATAGAGTTCCTAATATATCATCAAATTTTAATGTAGAAGTAGTATTTGTGATATCCATAACAAATTTATCCCAAGAATTAGGTATTCTCTGATAAAATTAAACTAGATAAGCAATAAGATAGAATCAATATGAATAAGTAAGGCAAATACATAGTACATAATATTTCAACTAGGAAAACCCCTTTGGGTAACAACCCAACACAATAACCTTTCTTCTTATTGCATAAAATCAACCGTATCTAATAAAATAATACATTTCTCTCTTGTATGTGTGTTCAAACCCTAATGCAAGTGCAAAATAAATAACAAATGCAGATGCATGTATTTTACAAAACCATGGGTTTAAAAATAACCCCAAAACAACCCATCTGAAAGACATCAATTTCCCCTCTTTATAACTATAAAACATGAAAAATATCCAACACATATCCAATAGAAGGAACCATAATAGGTAATTATTATTAAATATTATGATGGTATGGTGATGCATAATCCTACTATCCATATAGGAGATAAAAATTCTCCCTTTTATATTAATTTGATTGTTAATAATAGGAGGTTGAATAACTATACCTTAGATAGTTAGGCCATTCAAAATGTTATGCCCTTTAAGGTGGCAAAGATGATAGGAATCACTTATGAAAAAGCCAAGAAGTAGTTTTCTTAGTTAGAATAACAAGAAGTTAATATGGTAGGGATAATAAAATATGTGCTAGTTTGGTTGAATATACCAAGAAAAACTTGATGAGTATTATGGTTGAAGGTTCCTGATAGCTATGACCTTTTAACCAAAACTTCTTCAAGGACAATGGTGGTCACATAAGTCTATACTGGTCAAACACCATGATATGAATGTAAGAAAATATGGAGAGGTTAGATAATAAACCCTAATGGAGAGAACATGATATGGAAAATTCTACTACAATAACCAGATTCTTTATGAAGGCATCATCATTGGGACATACATTTATGTGACCCATAATGAAATAAAGGAACAATATTAGGTAGTTATTGATGATAATTGGGTTTGATATTTCTATTCTAATGGTTGCATGAGTAGATTTAGTAACAAAGATAAGTTTGTTTTTGAAAACACCTAGTGACAAAATGCTTTTCTATGTGTTTGGAATGGTAGTTAAATTGCACAAACAACATTGTTGAATATGAAGCCCTGTTACATAGATTATATAATAAGAAGAATTTGGGAATTAAATACTTGTCTTTGGGGATGTTAAGTTGATTATAAAGTATATGAAGAGTAGTTTTCAAATATGAAGATAATAGTTAAGGGCTATGAGAACATGGTTTAGGATGAAATAGAGTTGTTTGAAGCATTTAATATCCACGTCATTCTAAGGGCAATGAATAGGATTTTTAATACATTGACTATTTCTACATCTATGTTCATGCCCAAAACTTCTCTTCCTATAATATACTCCATGGAGATAGTGTATTAGTCTATGGTTTCTAACAATGTAACTATTGGTAGGTAGTTGAGAATGATAACACTTGAAGAGTTTCCTAGCACTTAAGAAGGTATATAAGTACACTTGTTTTTAAGGAAATAAACCTTTATAGATTGAGGTTTATCTAAGAAAATGTGATAGCTATAAAAAATATGTCTTTCAACTTAAGATGAAATAGATTCCTAAAGGTTTTGTCTCACTAGAGGACTTGCTTAATAACCATGAGTGATATGTGTAGTCACAAATTTCTTCTACTCAAAAGGATGTAAGGACCACCAAAAAGTTAATATTGGGACTAAGGAAGGCCTCAAACTAATCCATGTGTATAAATATTTCATAGAGAAAGAGAATACTACAAAAAGTATTTTCTTTGTGCTATAATTATTTAAAGTGTTACAAATTGGAGGACCTAAGGCACACAATGTCTATTAAGGAAGGAATCAAACCATATAGATAGAAACAAAGACATTCAACTTGAAAAATAAGGATATAATTCACAAAGAGATTAAAATAATCTTGACTACTAGGATCATTTTATAATTAAGAATTTAAGTAGGATCACCAACATAGTACCCATAAGGAAGAAGATAGAGGATATTTAGCTATGTGCGGACTTCAAGAACCTAAAATTGACATCAATAAAGGATAATTATCCAGTTCTAATGATGGAAAAATTACTACAAGTAGTGAATGGATTGTAAATGATGTTAATGTTGTATTACTTCTTAGGGTTCAATCAAATTAAGGTTTCTATAGAAACACAATACAAGAAACCTTGGGGAACTTCTATCAAATGCCCTTTGGTTTGATCAATGCTAGAGTCATTTTCTATATAACCATAGAATATTCCTTCAAAGATGTCAAAGGTAAGTACATAATTCATATTAATAATCTATATTTTCATAAAAGAGGAAAATTCATAATAGAAATCTTGAATAAGTCTTTGAATGTTGTAGGAAGTATGGTATTTCTCCTAATCCAAAAAATTCTTTCTTTGTTGTAACTAAAATAAATTTCGTAGGCCATGCAATCTCTAACCATCAAACTGAAATAGACCCTAATATAATCAAGGTAAAACTACATTTACCACTTCTTTCTAGCAAAAAGGTGTCAATTCTTTTTTTAGCAAAGTCACTCTCCTAATAATATTTGTACCTAACTTCCTAGAGATACTCTATCTCATTAACTCCTTACTTAAAAATGCTGCCATTTGTAGTTAGAGTCAAGAAGAAACAACCTTGGAAAGATATAATAAGCCATTTTTATTGCACCCTTGTTATTTTTCCCTATTTATAATAGGGAATTTATCCTTTTATCTTATGTTATAGAGTATGCTATTTTGGACATCTTAATATAGAAAAATACCCAATGAGTGGATTTTATGAGTCAAAATCTCAATGATCATCAAATTGAACACAATCCACTTGAGAAGCAAGCATTCATTACAATGAATGTAGTTAATAATTTTTTATGCTATATCTCAAACTCTAAAACTAATATCTTTGAACTAGCCCCTATTATAAAAAATATTCTCACATAGCAAAAAATGGGTACAAAGAACAATTATTGAGTAGCATAAGTGTTAGAATTTGATATAGATATCCAACCCACCAAATAGATAAGAGGGAAATACTTCTATTGATTGATATCCTTAGACTATGAGCATATCAAGGAAGAAGATCCATCTCAGTTGGTACTATTCACTCAGTCTCTGAACTAGTGGATAGTCAGCTTGGTGTACTATTTTACATATGCATTCCAATACCTAAGTCATAATTTAAGAAGAGAAGAAATGTGAGAAGAAAAGACCCAAAATACCATTAAGTAAACAAAGTGTTAGAGTGGAAGGTTATGGTAAGAACCTATTATGATGCTTATATTTGGATAATATCACAAAGATCCTAAAAGCATATCAAACATGGGTGTGAAGAGGTTATTTTTTCCTAGAAGGGAATGCTCATATGACCCTAAGAGTAGAGTACTATTTGCATTCAAAATTTATTGATTTTTAAAATAATGCCAACTTTTATTTGACTTGTAAATTTTTTTTTACCATATTTCCTTTGAATCCTATGATCATTGAGGCTCTTTGATAGCAATGACCATTGGATTTTATAATCCCTACCAACCTAAAGTCTAGCCAAATTTACTTCTATATTTTTATAGTAATGAACTATTTCACTAGGTGGGTTAAGGCCTTTCCAATAAATAAATATGATTCTAAAACTATCATAAACTTATCAAAATATTAGGTCCTTCATAGTTTTTAAGCATCTCTCAATTTGGTCATAGAAGATGCTTCATATTTCTAATATACCAAGAATTTTAACTTTTGTATGAAATATAACGTTATGGTTGGAAATTCCTTTGATTATAATGTTTAATAGAATGAATTAGTTTATTCCTCCAATAAGTACTTGACTAAAATCTTAAAGAGGATAATATATAAGAACTAAAGAGAATGCACCCTAAAGAAACCCTCTGCTTTATGTGATGACAAAGCAATTATTAAGGATGAACTAGGAATTATTATTAATTAATGGATTATGGTAAGTAAGATGTGTTATCTATCAACATTAACTTCCCATCCTCGGATATGCTAAGATATTAATATTTGATGAATGAGATTTGGTATCTCTAATTGATATTAAATAATATACTAAAACTAAAATAGGAAAGAGATACAAATCACCAATGCTTCATTACAAATTATAACCATATGCAAAGGATGTTTTATTTCAATATGAAGCAAGAGGAAATCAAGGTTGAGGTCTTAATCTTGCTATGGAATAACCAATATGAAGAGCTATGAGATAACTCCAAGGTCAAAAATATGATACATAATAATTCTTACTACTTGGGGAATGAAGATGGCTCAAGGCTTTGTTTTATATTGGGCAACATCTCAAACTTTGTTTTTCTTAAATTTTGACTTAACCTTATTTGTGCATAGTTTCTTTTCCCTTTTTTTGGTTTCTTTTGCACAAAATAAGACTTCTTGAGTTTGTTTCATTGCATCATATGGGGATAGAAAAATTTGGGTTCAATTTATGATTTTATAAGAAGAGTTCTTGTAGTTCATTTTTCTAAACTAGGCAGGGATTAAAAAATTCAATATAAGTTTTAGCATTTGGTAGTTAATAATAACCTTTGAGTTTATTCCCCAGATAAAGTGGAGATTGGTAAATACGTAGCTAATTTTAATGCTTTTAAATAGGAGGAATGGAAATATTTAGGACCCAGTGGATAAGGCAAAAATATAACTTTGGTTATTTTACTCATCATAGGAATGAGCATTCCCAATTAGGGCCATAACTATGGTTGAAAATTTTGAATTTTATTCCCACCACCAGACTTTTAATTTTTTTGGAAATTTAGAAATTTATGTTTGCAAGAGCATTAATTTATTTTATTCTAGACCTTATTTGCATTTATTGTGAGGAAGGAAAAATAGGAATTTTCTTCTAGTTACCATAAAGTAAAATTTTGTTTAAGTATCTACCCTCTACGGGTAGAGGGAACATGGAATTATTTCCACTTCAAAGATATTACTTACTAAAGATGATGTCTTGAGTAGTGTAGATCTATAGAGGGAATTAGTTCCCTTTAATTCTCCTAAGTATATTCCCTATATGGGTAGAATCCTTTCCATATGATAAACTCACCTCTTTTGACCAATCATCATCCTATTGTTCCAAAACTAATACCTTGCACATGATCAAAATAATAAAATTAAGCTAATTACTAGTTACCACTATGAAAATAAAGAACATAAAGTGGTCTTTTTTCTAAGACAACCATGGAAAATCCACAATCCTATAATATCATTGAACAATAGTGTAACTTCAACTCAAGCCTATTGTGTTGCTACCTTGTTGTCCTCCACTCTATTTGTGCCACATGCTACTCACTTGTTGTTCACTCTTCTTATAACTTATAATTTTTGTTAGATAACGGTCAATATATAATCCACTAACAATTATAAATATTAAAATAAGGTGAGAAAAATTAGTGTCATTGATATTATTAATGATAGTACCCTATCTAGACTTACTACCATTAGTAAACCCATTCTTACACCTAAAATATATATTTTTCATTATTTTTTGCAATCATATTTGTAACTGATTTATCTCTCTTATCCCATTTCATTTTTCACCATCAAATTTCAAATATGATTCTAACCCAAATTTTGGCATGGCATCAATGATAGTAAAATTACAAGGTTTCAATGGTCTAACTTTTGGCAATGCATATTTTACCAATTATCTAGATATTAGGTAGGATTTTTATATATATTTGTCCTATATTTCCCTCTCCAAGTTTGAATAGATATTTTCCTTATGGTTTATGTGTTAGAATTTCAATTATATTAATATATTTATTGGGAAGTTTAATTGTCTTCTTTGAATTTTCAAATATATGCCATGGTTGATAAAGACGGATAAAATTGGTCATAGTTTAATAATATTGTAGTGTAATTTTATTTTGATTTATTTTGAAAGCATTGTGGTTGAAGTAGAAATTATAATTTAAATCTACCATGATGTCTAACCAATCATGCTTTATAAAAAATATGTTTATTTTAGAGTCTTTTTAATAGATTTATTTTCCTACGTTGCCCTACAAATGACACTAAGTCATTTTCATCTTTCTCATTATTAATGATGTGGAGTACATTCCTTGTGTATTTAAACTAACATGTTAACCATTTTTACTAACTTAGATACATTAATTTCCTATTACTATATTTACATCCTTGGTCAATATTCTATTGGTCAAAGTGCCTAACTGTTTTCCTTTACAAGATCTAAATAGTTTAAGTTATTTTTGTCACCTTAACTTATGGGCATGTATTGTCATTATATACCCCATAAAAATATATTATATTTAAAATTCTAAGTTCTTCATATATATAGATACACAAGTAGTCCTCATCCCTGATGTTGAGTGCATGAGGGATCAAGTTATTTGAGTTCTACTCCCCATAGTTTCAAGCCAAAAATTGATAAGTATAGCTCCTTTGTGGATGTAGAACCCATATTGTACTAGAAAATATTTCTTTTAGCCCTTGCACATGATCTCCTCCTATATTACATAAGTCCAAAAGAAACTAAGTGTTTAATTTTATATAGGTACAGAGATTCCAAAACATTTTTACCTCATATAAATATGTCATGTATGTTTCCCTCTATACAACCCATAATGTTTGAAATATTGACTACATATTGTATCTATAGATGTAGGCATGCGGAAAATGAGGAACCTATTTGGATAAGTGGCTTGTATCCTCTCTACATACAAATGTATCCTCTCCATACACAATCATTATTATTGCATCATTTGATCCTTTTTGCTTGAAAAAGAAATGATACCTTGAAAACCCTACTCAATGAATTTTGCTAATAATTATATTTCCATATTGTAGAATTTTTAAAGAATCTACCACACCAAATAATTCTTAACTATGATAAATACATAGGCAAAAATGAGTATCTAGAGTTTACAAGAGTCATGGGTAAAAGGACACCAATATAGAAAGTGAATTCTATATCCATAATAGGCAAGAGGAAGCAACTTGAACAACAAATTATAAGAGGAATGGAGCTTCATGAAGGAGTAAGAGGTGATAGTAGGGATAAAATTATAAATAAGTAAAAATCACCTACCCCTTAGATTCTTCTCTCAAGAAGAAAGAAAATAAAAATAAAGACAAGGATGACGCCTATGGTCCTTCTTGTTGTAAGTTGTAATATGACTTACTAGCCAAGGCCAACAATGTATAATGTAGTCTTATGTAAGCCTACAAATTATGTGATGTAACTATTATTTATTATTTAATATTTTTATTATTTTGGGAAACTTGTGAAATTACAACATGGTATTAGAGTGGGTATGGAGGATCATTACTTGGTCATGTGAAAGGTTTATTCAGAGCCTCCATTTTTTTTTTATCATTGGAGTGAAATTATTTTAAAATATTTATAAGCACTTTAAGCATAAGAAGCACAGAAAATATCTTATGTTTCTCTAATATTTCCATTTTTTGGAGAATTTATGCCTATTTTAGTTTCTATTTGAGTACTTTTGATCTTTTTTACATAGGTACAAACCATTCACAAAGAAATAAAAATTAATGCTTTGAATTTAGAAGGGTGTCTTGACATGCTTACAAAGATTTAAACATTGTTTCCTCACAAAGAGGACTTGGTGCTTTGCAAAGAAGAGAATATTATAATTTTTTTTATCTTGCTTGGGACCATTGATGTCATGGATGGAAGAAGGAAAAGGAGGCATGATATTTTAATTTAGTTTGAACCCTACATGCCATGGTTGTTTGAATGGATGGGACTCTTTTTTGTTATGGGTCATGATGTTGTTCTTCATCAAGGGGTGAAATTGTTACCCAAGTGAAGACAATAGCAAACTAGCTTGATGAACATGACACAAGCTTGTATTTTATTTTGGTCATCAATTTTAATATCTCTCTAATCACTTTTTTGACTACATAACTCAACATGGGCTAGGGGATAGATGGAAAGTTCTTTCATCTCATCACTATATTGATGGATGGAACATTTGTGAGAGCAATGACATATTGATTATTTGGAGGACATCATGTTTTCAATCCTTATGCCATCCCTTTTGGTTGACTTATGTTTTTTCCATTGGAACTATATAATAGTGTTTATGGTGGTGTTGGTATTTTTGATAGTGTGGTGCTTGTGGATTATGTGTCTAAATAGCAGATGCAAAGACATTTGGTGGTAGAAGATCTAAGTTTCTAAAATCATTATGGAAACCTTTTGGAGCATATTTATTTAACCATCCAATACAACCTCCATGCATATATATATATTGATGTGGATTTGCATTCTCAACATATTTGTTGACCCATTGGCTTGCCTAGCTAGACCAAGGTGCCATGTGTGTAGAAGACCTAGGTTCAAATCATGATGGATATTCTATTAGCTTTTTTAGAATAATATTATTAGACCTTGCTCGATGTAGTAGTTGATATGATATTTGTGTCATGAAAATAATTTGTTTATACATATACCACATTTGAAAAATTAAATAAAAAAATATGTTTGATCTCAACATCCAATGGTTAACAAATAAAATTTCAATGATAATCATCGATGAATTAATTTTTAATCAAGTGAGGAATTTTGGTTGGATACAAAATTTTATGAGGATGCTTTTCAATTTAAAGGATTATTAGGGTTAAAATTTTAAAGGGCATATATTCTACATATAGAGGTGTTTTGAGCCCCTTTTTTCAAATTGCATGATTTTTCAATCTCTTTACATTGATAACATTAGTTTAAAGACCCATTATTATGTTGGGGGATGAACTGTATGAGATGGATGCTCAAGATTATGTTACTCATCTCAATGGAAAATTAATAATATATGATCAACTCAAATGACTAGATTACTACACATTAAAAATATTTGGTTCATATCGACGAACTAAATGCTTATCCCTTTCTTGGTGCTTTCAACAACGTAAAAGGTTTAAAATGATTATGGTATGGTGGTTATAGGGGTAGACTGCAAAAATATTTGTGTGGTGGCTTTCGATGCAGATAGTGCAGAATACTGTGGCAGCCATAAAAGCCGGATAGCTTGCCCGGATTCGTGGCGGCTACCGATTCCACCATGTAAATTTAAAAAACAAAATCTTTGGTGCATCTTCAAAGAAGAGAAAGTTATAGATAAAGAAGTTATTGGTTTATTTCCCTTATGTGTTAAAACAAAATCAATTTTCCATATTAAATATAAAAATGATCCAACCAAGGTATGGAAAAAATTGTATGAGTTAATTGGAAAAGTAAATACAACAAAAATAAGTCACTTGGAAGTATAGATTCATTCCTTTAGAATTTTTAGTTCAATAATGTCAAGGACCATGTTGTAAAATTTAAGGCATTGAAAGTAGATCTTACATTGTTTGGAGGTAACGATAAATATGTCGTACAATGTATCAAGTTTTTCCTTTAAAATTTATTTTCTTCCTTTCAATTGCGTAGATTAATGGTTCATGTGGTTCCTATGTTTGTTGAAATACAAAAAACTTTAACTCGATCAAATTTTCTCTTTTAGTTCACTTCTAGGTGGATGGTTCTTATCTCTTAATAGAAGTTCATGCAAAAAAATTCAAATTGAAGGAGGCAAATACCTAGGGGCTCAATAGTTGATCTAATAATTCCCTAAAGATAAAAATCATTTGTAGATATTATAAGAAGGAAAGACATCCAAACAAGATCTACTTGTTGAATTTACAAAGGATTGAAGAAAATTTTCATTAGATGGAAGGTCATCTTCTAGATGATGAAGGGGATTCAACTAGATATTCATCAAATTCAAAGTCCCACTCGATCATCCATTATGGGAGGAATATGTTATTATAACTAACGTATTATCTTCTTGGCCCCTCAATTTATATTATGAGGAGGTGTTGGTGATGGCTTTTGAAGCCTTAATATTAATGTAAACTCATAGGATAAAATTCATAGGATCAAATATATGATAGCCACAATATAGTAAGATCAAGATAATGATGTAAATAAGAATAATATGAGCCAATTAATATGTAAATTAAGGCTTATAATATATCAAATAACATTCATTATTATGCGTAAAATGTAATAGCCTGAATCATACATGTACAAAGCATGTAGAACAACTTACAATATTAGTTGCTCAAATGTATGCAATATTTATTACTCCTATTCCTATTACAAATGTATCATAAAACTATTTTACAATGATGATAACAATGCTCTCTATACTCACTATGAATGCTATGAAAGCTATATCCCTCTATGGAGTAATATATAACCATTGTAGAGTGACTCTTTGGTTACTTGACTATTCCTTTCCTTATGCCAAGTCTCATGACTCTTGGCTTCTCTACTTGACACTTGCATACACATGACTCTTCACTTAGCACTCTCTAATATAAGGACACTTGTGCACACTTACATATAAGAAACTTGTGCACATATACACACAACACACTTGCTCACATGTCACTTGTGCATTTCCTACACATTATTATATTATATAAAATATTTACACACACTCTAATCTAAGAATTGACCCTAGTATAATATTTGCAAGGTGTACCATGAAGGTACCATGGGGGTACATTAGCATGTACTAAATAATGTAATATTCTCCAATGGTTGGAAGTAGTAATCTAACTTATAGCCCAGATAAACATTATATGATGTATTCATGTGTAAGATTATGGATGTTCAAATTTTCTCAAATATGATACAAAATATACATTCACCACCATTAAATTTATAAATTTTACAAGAGCATTTTGAATATAGCAATGGTAAACAGACACACACACACACACACACATATATGTATGTATGTATATCTAAAAGAGGCAATAGATTCCCATGGATGCCCTAATATATCATATTTTATTCACAATACACATGATTAATCATTCAGGGGTATTTATAGTGATACCCAAACCCTGATGAGTATTTAGCCCCAAGTCGACATTGACTTGAACTTGAGATTAACTTATAATAAAATAAGAACAAATTACAACCTTTACGCAAGGTTATCCATAAAGGTGGATTAACCAATATTACTAAGGGTTAAATGTGAAAGGTGTCCTTAGGCTTACATGAACATTCCTATAGGATTACATAAATGATGAATGCCCATAGGATTATATAAAAATATGCCCATAGGCTACATTAATAGTACTCATAAGCACTTCTTCACATTTTGGACTTAGCCTGACAAGACTAGATTACACATATTTTAACACCCCTCATAATCTGAACTGAGGGGCCAAGGAGAGAAATATTTAGAGCAAACACATACTCCCCATAATGGATGCTCTAGTGAGCCTCCACTTTATCATCCTCATCCTAATATTCATCATCAAAAGGCTTATGTCTACCTCTCAATAATTCTATCCCAATGTTCTTCAATATATAATGTAAGTTTTGATGAAGTGTCTTTCTCTTTTACAATACTCATAGGTGTTTGAATTATTTGAATGTTAGAATTGACCTTAGGAAACTAAACCTTAGATTCCATTTATCTAAAGTTTTTTGGATGAGCCTATATATGAGAAAGAGCTTCACAAAATTTCATTGCAACTTCATAATGAATTATAAGCTTAAAAATTCCTTCAGGAGAGATGGGTTATGGATCCTTGATAGTCATAATATTCACATAAATAAATAAGTCAACTATATGAAAAGGAGGATAAATATTGGTGGTAATAGAGTTGACATACTTTTCATCACTCTTTACCTTGTCTCTTGTTGTAGCTAGGTCAAATTTTAGATCTTTGAAGTGAGATATGTAGTCTTCAACATTAATGAAATATGAAATTTTATGATTAAAAAGCTCTATCTCTATTTTTAAACTTCAATATCACTTACTTTTCCATATATATATTTCAAAGTAGACCATACCTCAATAGGATCAATTTTCTCTTTCTACATCTAGTTCAATTAACATGAAAAGAGTCCAAGAGCTTCATCCTTCCTCTTACAAAGCTCATAGTCATTGAGACCTTTTGATTCATTATTAAATATGGACCATAGATTCTTTATTTTGACTAATCCTACCATTTAAATTTACCAAGTGCTATAATTTTTCCCATTGAGACAAGTAATATACCCTAAGAAATCTGTTTCACATACAAAATCTCATTTAAAATTATAATAAATCTATAAATTGATATTACCATTATGTAGAACTAAAAAATAATGCAATATAGAAAAAGGAAACAAAAAAATATGTATGAAAATTTTATGGCCACTAGAAGATTTGGTATATTAACACCTAAATAAAAAAAATCAAATTGCCAAACCTTATAAAAAATTGTTGAATTATTTTTTGCCACTTTTTATAAAGGAATAGTCAACTATCCAGAGAGTCATACTACTATGGATATATACTCCATAGATAATCAATCAACCAATCAATCAATCACATTATAGATAAAATAGAAAGTTCTTCTCATATTTGTAAGAGGAAAAGAAGTAATAAATATTGCATACATTTTGAGTAATTAATATTGTAAGTTGTGCCACATTCTTAGTACATGTTAATTAAGGCTATTGACATTCATATTGCTGCTTATTATTGAATGTTATTTGATATGTTATAATCCTGTATTTACATATCAATTTGCTCATATTGTTCTACTCATATCATTATATTAACCTTATTATATTGTGGCTACATTATATACGATCCTGTGATATTTGTGGTAGTATTAAGGCTTAAAAAACCATCAAGAGTTTCAATAAAATTTTATTATTTCAAATTTTCATCTTTATAAAGTTCAAATGAAAGCAATGTCATATATATTATGTTGTATATATCTAGAGGTATCATAATATCATATTTTGCATCATCAATTACTTCAACAAGCTTTGAATGTAAATAGTATTCAAATGTATCAAAACTTTTTTCCATGGCTTCTCTATAGATGAACTATAATGCCATATCTAGCTTACCTTTAGATTTTTCAATTAATTTTTTAATGCCATATTTTATCACTTCTAATCTTTCCTTTTTTGAATATTAACTTCATATTTCCTTCCTTCACAATTTAATATTTATCAAGTAACAAACCTTAAATCTTCCTATGAAATTTTTAAATTTACATATTTTATAATTCTTGAATTAGAAAACCTTTTAACTCCCAAATATTAAATTTGCAAAATTTCAATTTCTTCATAGAAATTTAAATAAAAAATTTCTCTAATTTTAAAAACTTTAAAAATATTTACTAAAAACTCCACTCCTTAAAAATATTATTATTTTTTTTTAAATTAACTCCACTTAAAAATTTTAAAAAACCTAAAAGAACCTTTTAACTCCAATATTTTAATCTTAAAAAATATTAATCTCCTTATAACCTTATCACTCCATCATTAAATCAAGTTTTAAAAAATTCTAATTAATAATGCTTAACCCTTATTACTCCATCTAAAATTTTCAAAGAATATTTCCTTCCAAATATTAATTGAGTGTTGAAATTAGAAAGTAATGTTGGATGACATTACCAAATACTACTAGCACTTATTATGTTGCAACGAATGTTAACGTTGATTTCCAACGTTAATGATTTCTTAACATTGTGTCATCTTCCTTCTACTCTTTGTTATTTCAATGTTTGCCTTAGACACCTGCCTATTCTAGGGTGTTCTTAAAATTTGTACTTAATGAATGCCTATAAACTCGAACATATTATCTATTGCATGTTTCAAGTGCCTTTCTCTTATGAATGGTTCTTTTTGTTTCTTCTTTAGATGTGAATATCTCATGTTTGAATTCTTGACCGAATGCATTAAATACCTTTCTCTTCTCTCCTATGTTTTTCCTTGAATACTTTTCTCTTTTGCAATTTTATTTTCCTCAAATATACTTTATACTACATCTCCTGATATTTTCTAGAGGTTAAATGACCGTTGGAGTACAAATGACTCCTAGTCTACATTGGAAATCAAGAAGTCTCTTAGTATTTGTTGAGTCCAAATGAAATTTTGAATTTCACTAAAGGTCGAATGACTATTGGACTTTTCTAAGCCTTAATGGCTATTAAAATTTGTTGGAGGTTGAATGACTTTTGGACTTCACAAGAGGTCAAAAAATTTTGAACTTGGTTGGAGATCAGATGTCTCCTAGACTTCACTGAAGCCAAACTATGTTTTGGATTTTATTGAGGCTTAATGTATTCTAGATTTGATTTAAGGTTGGATGTATTGATACTATATGTCTCCTACTCTAAGCTGGAGGTTGATTGTCTCCCTTACTAGAGACTGAATATGTTCCTCTTTGGTCACCTAGTATGATCTTTAATAGAAAATAAATGTATATCAATGACCAAGACTGAAATGAGATGTAAAAATATTTAGTTAGCGTAGTTCTTCAATGTATTCTGGGAAGATGCTTCCCTCTTTTAAAAAATGTAATATTCTAATTATTCTTTAAATATGTCAAGGTCAATTTAACCTGATTCTTCTTCTCTTTTTCTATTGCTTTCTACTTCTTCTATTCTCTGTTCTTAGGAAGCTTTGAATGCTTCTCAATCCATTACAACTTAGAATATAAAATTCTTCTCTATCTTCTATAGGAAGCTTTTCAACCTCTACAGCTTTAAATTTTCTACTATTAATCTAAAATATTCTGCAACTTTATGCAATGTATTAAGTCACACATAAGAACACAATATGATTCTCCTTACTAGAGAACCCAATATCAATGCTAGGGTGGTATTGAATATTCTTTATGATAAACTATCTTTTGATTTGATTCTACCTCAATATTCAAATCAATATCAACGTGGATCTATCCCTAAATGATCAACTATATTCTAGGTTGATTTAGCCTAAATATTCAAATTGCAAATTCTCAAATCTTCAAATCAAGTTTAGAGTGTCTTTATCCTTGAATTATCAACTTTATATTGATTTGATTCAACCTATCAATCAATTTCTAACTTCTATTCTAAGTTGGCTCTTCAATATAGTTGAGTCCTAGTCTTCATTGGTTTTCCTTCAACCTAGTGGAAAGACCCTAGCCTTTTCTACTCAATACGACCTTTAAAAATAGAGTCCAAGTCTTCACTACCTTTAAAGTGGATAGACTCTAAATTAACTTTATCAAAATGGATAAAGCTAATTAATAATGGTGGCTTAATAAATAAATATATAAAACTAGACAGAGTCAGGTGGTAGCTCTAATACCACTATTGGGACTGGTGTAAAGCGTGTTACCCATAAAGCTCAATATAGTGTGAAAATAGTGGGATCAAAACTCAAAACAGGAAAAGTAAGTATGTTCCTCTGTTGCTTCAAATTGTTGTTGTTTTTGTTGTTTTCAATAGGTGATATATTTTATTTGATACAAGTTATTTTTCTAATATTTTGATGTTTGTATGGCATGGAAGGATTCTTGTTTGTAATATCTATGTTTCTCTTAGAAGCGTCTTGGCTTATATTCTTGTAAAAGTTTGTTAAAATATTTTGGGAACCTTTCAAAACCCCTTCTTATACGCTAATAAAAAAAGGAAAGACACTCTAAATGTCTCTTAGACTATGAATAGTTGAGGGGTATTTAGAAATATTAACCTTTGAGAGTAAATCCCTAGAGAAAGTTGGAAAAACTCATATAATTCATGTATTGTAAAAGATTATAAAATACTTTATATAGGCTAATCTTAGTCAATAATTGTAACAACCAACCTAAATAGGTGTTTAGTTATAACAATTGTATTCTTCCTAAAAATATTGCTTCTAGAATAAATCAATGTGAGCTAACTATAGCTCACTTACAAATAATATAATAATATTTGATTCCTAACATCCCACTTTATTATATTATTTGGGATAGAAAATATTACTACCCCCCTTAATATAGAGGAGAGAACAATGTAATTATGGTATGGCTCTATCTTTGGTTCTTGCTCTAGATCTGGCTCTTGCTCTGGCTCTCCCTCTTGGTATGACTTTGGGTCATTGACTATAAGACTGCCTTTGGATCTACCTCTAGTTCATCATATTTGGGTTTAAATTTGAGATACTACATTTGGGCCTATCTTTGATTTACTACCTTTTGGTTTACCTCTAACTCACTACCTCTAGATCTTCCTCTGAGTCATCACCTCTAGGTATACCTTTGAAATACCACCTCTAGGTATGTCTTTGGAAGTTTTTTGAGCATAGATTAAAGAATCCCAAGATTACATTGTTCCATGAAAAATCTATGATTCTCTATGTTTTATTTTGAGAACATCTTTTATAGAAACCATGCAACACTCAGTACTAATGAGTGACATTTATCCATCCATGATCAAGATGGATCTTATTGGTTTTTTTGTTTATACAAATAATTTGTCTAAGAATGATTATGACCTCTATAGATCTTACAAGGATACAAATTCCAACACCTAATTATCACATGTCCAAATATTCCATAATAACTATAACATTTAACTCGAGGTGTTTCACAGGTTTGTGTAGACACCTAAAATGCATCATGTTGAGGGAAACTACTCATATGGACATGCTATAAGACCATATGGAGGATCTTGGATAGACTCCAAGATAGAGCAATGGTTCCAACCACTAAATTTATGTATTTTGGCCTAAGCAGTCTGAACCGTAGCCTAGACCTGTGGTCTCTAGTATAAACTGTGGTTGATATTTGCAGTATGTAGTTTGGACCGCAACTGTAGCCTACGGTCTTAACTGAAGTTTAGTTAGGCCTTCCATACAAGACAAATCGGTTGGAATGGCCAAAATATCTAGAAGGAGGTAGTTGAAAGACGAAATATTCCAGAGGCTTCCATCCCAACTGTCCTAACCAACCTTCTTGGTATTGGTTTCTCCATGAAGCCCTAGGGGCATGCTATAAATACCCCCTCCAAATGGGGAGAAAAGGAGAGCAAGCATTGGAGATTTGAGCAGCGAAGCCCTAGTGAATTGTACACTCAAACTGAGTATACTAAGAGATAGAGCTATTGCACTTAATCCCCGACCCTTTTGCCACCATTCATGATGAATTACATTATGGATGCCCTAGGTGCTTAGGAGGATCAAGAAACACAAATCCAAGCAAATGAAGGCCCTTCACATCAAATTAACCACCAAATCAGTCTGAGGAAAACGAATGCGACCCTTGAACATCAATTTGGATAAGGATATTGAGCCCACTGCCCCTAATTTTGAGGGTAAACTCATCAAAGGTCAAACCGTGATTGCCAACTGCGATTCACAGTGCAGACCGCTCACCAGAGCCGTGGTTTGCAACAGGTGACAGATCACCTTACTCTTTTCTTTTCTATTCGACAAGTTAGGTTAGATTAGCCATTTTTTTGATTTAATAGCATTTTAGAAGACTTATGACTATAGAACTAGGCTAGATTCACATTTTATGCTTATGTTTCAATTAGGACTAAAAATTTTTCTTTATGCATGTTTATGCTTCATTTTTTATATTTGATCCATGCATAGTGTAGATGCTATTTTACTTTATGCTATTACATGAATCTTGATTCACTTTGCATAGTTTAGCAGCTTTCTTTATGCTTTCTTGATTATGCATGTTAATGGTGTCATTATGTATTTTACCTAAAAGGGCCTCATTATGAGAGGCTACCTATCTTTTTGACATTCTTGTTGTTTCTTGATCGCAGGGAACAATTCCAAAGGAGAGATAAAGCATCCAATCCCTTTCCCATTGCGAAGAAGAGGGTCATCAACACCCTAGAGTAGTTTGTGTCACCTTAAGGGGCATTTTGATCACACCTACCCTTGATAGGGATTAAATACTATTGTAATTAATGTATCAAATGGGTATCCCTAAGAGGGATGAATTTGTAATTTGACTTCATTGAAATTAATAGAGGATTCCTTGTATTCACGTTATTTCTTGTTATCAAATTATGCATACCTATTTGTGTATTTTTCTTCGATTGGGATAGTTAGATCGAGTGTGAGCCTCTTTGGTGATCTCTAGATGGCGATCATGGTGGAACTCTACATTTCTAGACCTTGAGTGCTGACATTTTTGTTTTTTTGATCTTAGGTGCTAACCGTAGCTAAAAACTATGGTTATGTTTTGGCCCACAGATGTCACCTATAGTTTACACTGCAGCCCATAGACCAAAGTTGTAGTTTATAGCAGATGAAACAAACAACAGAGAAACAACTTGGTAGCAGATCAGGAGTTGAGGTAGATTATATTTTCATTATCTATTATGCATTTTCTCTTCTATATTTTTATAGTAAGTGACAAATCGATGGAAAATTAGGTACATTAAAGAAAAAATATCAATGAATAAGTCCTAATTTGATTTTTCATTCTTTCCATTAGAAAGGCACTACTAGGAACAACGGACCTCTGATTGCAGTCCTCCCTAGAATACAGTGACCTTGATAAAATTGTGTGGTCGTTTGCATGCGTGAGGCCCAATTAGAGGCCATGTCATCATAATTGCATTGTCATAATGTCATGTAGGTCATAGCATGCATACCTTTGTGAATTTGAAATATTCCTTCTTATGCATATCATGTAGGAATGATCATATGAATGCTCTTTTATGCATTTGTCTTTGTACAAAGTAAAACGAACCACACACACCATGTTTCATTGTAAACATCAGTGGCGTTGGGCTATCACATCCAACCCA